>JAPZEB010000010.1:28841821-28851828 GCA_029783705.1 Chaetodon striatus | reverse complement strand
TTATATAATGAAAAAATTTTTAATGTTATACACACACACACACACACACACACACACACACACACACACACCACACACACCACACACACCACACACACCACACACACACACACAAGCACATACCAGCTGAATCCCTAAACAGTCCATACATACATATGCATGCTTGTTTGGCACTCTGCGTTATAGAGGGAACTGTCAGTGACGTCCCTCTTGGGACACCAGTGAGGAGATGAAGAACAAAAGGTGAGGAGTAAAACAGGGAGGAAGCAGAGGTCCCACTTCTCCCACTCCTATTAGTGAAATGTATGTTTTATTTATCAATTATTTATCATTTTTTACATATTTAAGCATATTTAAATTGACCATTAGGTATGTTAAATACTGCAGGCTGCTCTCATGCACTGTTCCCGTGTATAACTACGAAAAGCAATGCGCCAGAGGTCGTGTATAATTGACTCATGAGCTGATAATTAGTGTATAACCCATGAACATAATAGTGAAGGCTGCGATCACGTGAGGAATGCCTGATGGGAGTAAAGAAGGAAGTAGTATAAAGGATGAAATCCTGCATAAGCAGGCAGGTCGGGGCAGTGGATGGGTCAAACAAACACACAGCTTTCCCCCAGGAAACTGGTGTTCATGTCCCGTGAGAAGTGCACTTTGAGTTATTTTAAGATATATTGATATATCATCACGTCACCGTGTGGTATTCAGTCCATTTCCCGCTCTGTTTTCCCTGCAACATGCTCAGTGCATTCCAATACTCGCAATACTGTACTATTTAGTAAGTAAGAAAAGGATTTAGGATACGTACTATTTATTTTTGCTGGGTGCTGCATACGTTGCAGATTCAAAATGTTCACAACAGCAAAATGACATGTATTTCTTTGACATTGTTATTTTCATAGTTGTGTCCTTTCATTGCTGATAACCTTCAGGATTATTTTGTTAATTAATATTCCTAATATTACGATCTCTTCGACTGGTCATCAATCACTTGATTGCACTGTCATCTGTCATTACAGCTTCAGACAGCTGTCAATGAGCTGCCATCTGTTTGCAGCTCAGTCAATGTGACTGTATCTGCCACTATGCAGAGGACTGGCTGTTCACTCCAATGCCCATACTGTCATACTCTTTAGTATGCAAAAAAAAAGATTCAGCGCAGTCACATTGACTGAGCTGCAAACAAATGACTGCTTGTTAACAGGTGTCAGAAGCCACAGTGACGGATGACAGGGCTTTATGTGACTGAGTACCAGTTGAACGGTAATGGGAATATTATTTAAGTGAAAAATCAAAGATAAACTGATTAAATTAATAATAGAAAAATGCATATGTAATTTTATTGTTGTGAATATATTAGGATCAGGTTGTAACTTACCTTGCAATGTAACACCAGCAGAGCTCTCCAGTTGCTCTCCACCGACTGCAGCGCCTGGCTCTAAAAACTGTGGCCGCCTCGTTCTCGCGATTTTAACGCCGTCCACTTTTGTAATACGTCAGAGCAAGTCGGGGTGAAGTCGGACACAAAACTAACCGGTATGCACTGTGCGCCGATGGCCGGTGACTGAATCTGCGCAGGCCTGGCTCATCTCGAATGAGCCTAATAACTTGGTTTCCCTTGTACCGCCTGAGGGTTTACCTAATACCTGGAACAATCATTACTGCCCCATAAGATTCTTATGCAATGCTTGCAATGATTTTTAACTACTCCAGTACATAGGATGAACCCTGGATACGACTTAGCATCAGGATATATTTCTAGTCCATTCAGCTTTGGTCCAGCTACTGAGAACCACTTTGAGCCAGAACACTAACGCTACACTAGCAAGATTCAATATTACATACAGTAAAAAGACAGTAAATATAATTTGATAGTATGTTAACTAGCAAGACTAGTTAACTATCAAGCCATGTCATTGTCCCCAAATTAACATCAAGACTTGCAGAACAAACGATGCACCCAGTGTAATGTTACTGTTGGCTGTGGCCTGAAGTAGCGGGTTGAATAGCCAATGGGATATAAGACGATTGTTAAGTTCAGAGAGGCAGTGTAGTTCCTGCAGTGTGTGTTACAGTCTCCGTCCTGTGGTGTTCAGAGGATGAGGCACTGAAGGACTACTCTCAGTGTTGTAAATAAATTGAGGCTTTGACTGCGTCCCTGTTACTCATATTAGATGCAGGATGATGCTATTATGTAGCCAGTGCACTCATTTAGAACAGACACTTTCACCGGAGCCACTTAGTCACTGTCCATTATCAGTTTTTACCCTGCAGCCAATCAGAATCGAGTATTCGCCCAGACCACGGCATAATTATCAAGCCAACTTCATTATGCTGCTCCATGACACACAGCAGGGCCTGTAAACTCACACCACATGGTCTCAAAGGTGACTTGTTGGGTTGCTAAACAATTTTCTGACACACATGCAGCACTACAGTACATTAGCATAATTGGATTCTGACAGCTAATTTTATTCCTGATATATTACCTAAGTTGTGTCCTTTCAGCCCTCATAACGGCCCAAACTGGTGTGACATTATTGGACTGAAGCTGTGAATGAGCGGTACATTTTGCGTACAGTAAATCTTCCTCTTCCTGAGCCAAAACTTTCGAAACTCTTGGCGCATTGTGCTGGTATGTGTGTACATCTCCACCACAGTTATCTTTGTCAGGGTGGAAAAGCTTCTTAAACAGTATTTAGACCATCACAAGACATTAAAAACTTCGACTGGAAGCCAAACTCATAAACTAGCTTTAGAGGGACTCGATAACATAATCCTACACGACGAGTTCTTTGGCTGGAGATCTGATGGAAAAATACAACTCAGATATGAATTAGATGAGAAGAATAAATGATCACACTGACCACGGTGTTGTTGTTAGCGCTCTGTCGCCACATACAGCGGCTTAGAGGTCTAACTAATGTGTCACAGGTGAGGTGGTGCTGTATTAGTCTTTACTGGAGCTGCACTTGTGATCTGACTTATCTGCTTTGAATTGATCTAATACTTGTTTCCTCTGTAAAAACTTGCTCGCACAATAACCTTCTGCGAAGTTATGCAATTATGTTCCAATCTGATCGTTTGCCCTCCAGTGTTAACGCCGCACGCTGTATATTTCAGTGAGCAAAGAGAGATTAGATTGTTGTGGTTATTATGTTGTCAACTTTATTACTTTTTGGGTGAGCCACCGGGCTCACCTAATTGGATTGTGGTAGTCTGTATTCCCTCGGCAAGAGGAAGCTTAAACCTATAAAATATTCCAATTATTAAGCTCGGAGAAGTGAAGCGGAATGTGTGCCTCAATTTTAGATCCGCTAAAAATAGAAACACAGATGGGTGACAAACAAGTGTGTGTGTGTGTGTGTGTGTGTGTGTGTGAGCCTATGTGTTTGCAGTTACCGAATCATTCCCCACTACACAATGGAAAACAATAGAGAGCAGTCCATCATTTTGCTGCACCAGATGCAATCCATATTCCCCCAGCTCTACCCATTCTCATTTTTCTCCACAGCACGGCACATCTCCTGCGTTTTTCGTTTTTTTTTCCAGCCACAGTCATCCTCAGTGTGTGTCAGATATAAAAACACAATGCTCCAAGTGCACGCACACATATGCGCCCGTCATATATCTTCATTAGCCTTGCTTTGCTCTGTCATGTTGCGATTAAAAAGCTGATCTCAGATTCAGTCGGCTAAAGCTGAGCCAGCGCGTCCCTCTTCATTATTCATTAAGAGCAAGTTAAATGAGGATGTGCCCCATTTACAAATCATCACAAACAGTAATCACTCTTAACATATACGCTGGCACCGCATACATATTCAAAACTGATTGACAGGGAAAATATGAAGCCATTAGTCTGTGCAAGGACCAAAGCAGGGGTGGGGAGTATGATGTCGCTGTGCTGCATGATACTGTATTAACTCAAGTAACTATCTCTAAGGTCATTGCAGGACTGGTTTACGGCTATATTTATACTTTTTTGCATTGATCTGATGTTATGTGTCATGTTTAAAGGCTTCGCTCACCTTTACAGGAGTTTCCAGTTATTCTGGATGTTTCTGATTGGCTGCAGGGTGCTCATTAGCTCCTCAAAATGGACTTGTACTAAGTAGTTTTAGTGAAACTGCCTGTTCACTGTTCTATGTAAATGTGCTGGCTACATATGATGAGCCTGTATCATAGCAACAACATGGCCAAAGCCACCCTTTATAATTCATTGCAAAAGGTTTACAAGCTAACAACAAATTACCAGTCTTGTTGTTGAACATACTGTCAAATTATATTAACTGTTTGTCGACTGTATGTAGACACTTTAACTGTTAATAAACAATATGACACTTTTTGGTGGGCGGGGCTTAGCTGGAGGCAAAACAATTCTCCAGACATTAGCCAGCTCTAGCTAGCTTGTCTGTTGGCTTGTTTTTGACAATTTAAAAAGATGATGCGAGTGGTGCATGAAGAAATACTCATTCTGAGCGCTGGAGCAACTCTGGCACAAGCTGGACCATTCGTAAATTCAGAGCACTGTCTGAATGTACCGTTTGGTTATTCAGAGCACCGCGGTCTAAGCACTGGGGAGATGGAGCAGCAGAGCACCGGAGTAAATGTGTGATTAACTCGACCATTTGTTAATTCATGTAGAAATATAACGCTCCGTTTCTTGAACCAACAGGGCTCTCATTTTACCGTCAGGCTGACTTTACAAATGTACCATGTCAGGTCACTCACTCTCCGGGACCGTGAGTGTTCCTTGAATAAGTAAACGCTGACCACTGGGACCAGACTGGCCGACTTGTATGCTCTCACTCAGT
The DNA here is from genome assembly GCA_029783705.1 of Chaetodon striatus. Lineage (NCBI taxonomy): Eukaryota > Metazoa > Chordata > Actinopteri > Chaetodontiformes > Chaetodontidae > Chaetodon > Chaetodon striatus. The sequence goes on along the minus strand of JAPZEB010000010.1, from coordinate 28,847,008 downwards.
GGATGGATGATTTGACAGGATGGCTGACTTTGTGGTTGATTACTATGCCAATTGTACAAAGGAGGACGACACTTGAATGGTTTCCTCCAGTTTGTTTTGCTATCAAAGCTAACGTTGGCTAATGCGCTAAAAAGTTAGCATTATGGAGAAATCCAGTACTCGTCTTAATACCTCCCCGGTGTCCGATAAGGTGGACATGGTAACCCTTAATACACATTACGTTATTTATCCCTACAACAGTTAATCCTTCCCCCTAACCTGATATTAAGGGTGCGCTGCACATGCTGCATTTTTGATGATCGCCTCCGTCCAGTCCTTTCATCTTATCACCTTTAACCATAGTTGTTTTTGTTGACAGGCAGTGGCTGTTGGTATGAGATAAAATTTAAGATTTGAGCCATGACTCCTTCTATTCTGGCTCCCAGTAACACAATGAGATGACATTTTAAGACTCCTGTGTAGCCTACAGTGCTGTGGTGGAGAGTCGTGTTTTGCCTCCAGCTAACAATCTGACGTCATTGTGATGTCAGCCCTAAAAGGGTCTATAGTCAATGACTGTATATTAAAATGGACGATTCGTACAGATTCGTACGTCATCAAATCCCACCTTAAGACTGTTCCAATGCCAAGGACTCTTCAAATTCTACCGAGGACAGAGTCCTTCCTTCAGAGAATTTTCAAGGATGTATGCGTGTATCCTCAGCAGGCATGAAGTACCCACAATTCTTTGTGCTTGATTTGCCAGTGGAGCTTGGCAGGATTCCTACTAGGGAAGGAACCCTGACTTTGAGAAGCACAACGAGATTGTGCAGTAGCAATATCAGCGGTTTTGAGTTCCTGCTGTCTGACCAACCACAAGCAGCGCCACTGATCCTGAGCACAGTAGTCAGAAAACAGAACACTGGCACTTTACCAGTTTAATATGTATAGACAGACACGTTACAGGTAAAGAACCATCATCAGTGTAACACAACAATAGTGAATGGCTAATTTGAAATTTAAAATTATTTTAAAAGGAGTATTTTTGGTATCATATTTCCCAAAAAAGGAAGAAACATTATATACTAAGAGATTTTTTAGATATTTTTTTTTCATGTATCCATATTTTTCAGGGCTCCATTATACATAATGTTTTATAGATATTATGCAGTTTCTTTATTAGATCATGTATCAGTTGTTGTTTATGCACATTCATTTATTCATTTATTTATGACTCTGGATCCTGGAGCTCCTTTAAGTATAGTTTTTGCCATTGTTTCTGGTCCTGGACACCTTACACCTCAGCCAGTATCAGCGGCTGGTGGTGTTCTTCTTGATTGTGATTGACACTCCTCTATTTGTAAGAGGCTCATTAACAGATGGATCTTAATACTTGGTTATGTATTCTCAATCCTCACTGCGTGTTGAACCTCCCGTGTGTATATAATTTGCCACTCACTATTGTTTTGTCACACTGAAGACGGCTTTTTAGCTGAGATGCATCTGTGTCTGTACGTGTTTGCCCATATCACTTGAGTGGAGTTTACCGTGAGCTCCAGTGTTCTGTTTTCTGATCGTCGCCACACCGTGCACCTTTTCTACATTGTCTAAGATTTCTGGAGTTGTACGCACTGCTATGTTTCATTACACATGGTTGTCAATGATGTCGTGAAACCGCTTTTTTATAACATCAGCTAACTAATTACAACCAAACGTAACAGAAAAATAAACACTTGAACAAACATCAGTGTGATAAGAACTACCTAAAATGGCAGAAACCATCTTTGGGAAAAATGTATTTAACATGTTCTTTGTACTTTGATCTTTGAGCCGTCATGTCATCTATCTAAGGTTGATCATTTTATAGAGTTTACTTCGATTTTGCAGACAATGATCCAAACTGCCCTCCCCTAATCCGAGGAGAAAGCATTTAAACTTTTAACCCCAATTCTTGCTTGACCTTTTGGATAGTGAGGTGCTTTAGCTGCTGCAATGGCTTTCTCTAAGTTTCCCATAAATCCCCCGGGGACATTTGATTTAATTTTGGGATTCAGAAAAGAGGCTCACTTCACTGTCAAATCAGAAACTGGGAGGCAAATCTGAGTTCCAAAAACATGAATAATTTTTGATATAACTCTGTTTAAAGAGGCTATGAACTTTTTTCACCATAAACAAAATCACACAACAGAAAAATCTTGTGTGATAAGGCTACAGTTAGCTTTAGCCACAGACACTAACAGTAAAATAAAGTTAAGCTAGCAAGCTAACATGAGTTAGCTGAAAAATGTCTCCATGAAGAACACTTCATACTGCTATCAGTTAAGTCATCTTTCTATTTCAGAGTCTGACTGCATCCTTTTTCACACCACAGCCTGTCAACACAAAGATGATAAAGCATCAACATACACAACCGTGTCAGTTCTTCCAAATATAACTCTCTGCTGGGTAGAGCGGAAATCAAAGTCTGTATTTTAATTCTCTCAGCTTCAACTGTAAGTTTAAATTCAGCATGAGTTCCTCTGCATTTGTCACACGCACACGCCTGAACTAATACACCTCCAATGCGCTAACACGATCAGAAGGGGAACCATCAAATGTGACGACAAGTTTAGATTTTGCAACAGTCACACCTGCAGCCTGATTAGGTGGGTGCAGCTTACTGAGGTCACGACATCGAGCACAACATCTCGTTTTTGTATCAGTTTCTTCTTCCTCTTCATTTTAGATCCTTTAGCAGATCTCAGACAACAGAAAAATCTATCCAGCTTCCCTGTAATATTAAAAGTAGTGCTAGAATTAAGTAAGTTTGAAGCACTTTTATTTCATTTGAGTATTTCCAGTTTATATGAGCCTATATTCTGTTTCTACTCTGCTAAACTTCAGAAGCAAATATTGTACTTTTTGTACTCCACTTCATTCATTTGATGAGCTTTAGTTGTTTTGTAGATCAAGATTATTAATACAAACATAACTCAACTAATAAATGATGAGGTGAAACCACCAAGCACTATATAAGGAAGGGCAATTATGAACAATTATATCCAACATCCAGTAGCTTTACTACAACACATCTGCCAAAATTCATTTGACTTGAAATTTTTCAAATGCTTTCACAGCAAAAATTAATGTATTAATTTAGATTAATTAATCATGGAGCATGTAGTTACCGAGATTTTTTAATCACTTGACAGCCATAATATAAAGTAGTTAAAGGTCAAGTGTGTAGGATTTAGTCGCATCTAGTGGTGAGCATGCAGAACTGAAGCTTCTCACATGTGCCAAGCATATAGAGCATCGTTCTCCTACATGGCCGAAGCAAAAACTTAAAAACGCAGATGACCCTTTCTCGAGGCAATGTTTTGTTTGTCCATTCTGGTGGGACATGTTGGGTCCATGGGAGAGGACGTGCCCTATTGTAGATAGAGACTCATTCTAAGGCTTATTCTCAGTAACAGAAAACTTAACAATTTTAATTTTCAGGTGATTATAAATGAATGAAAACATAGTTATGAATAGTACATACCAATTCTGCCAATATATCCCCTTAAATTCTACACACTGGGCCTTTAAGTAAGAGTTTGAATGTAGGATTATTACTGTACTTGTAACTGAGTATTTCTAACTTACTTTAGTAAAATATCTGAATTCTTCTTCCATTACAAATAGGGCTAGCAGTAGTGGACTTGCCAGCTCAAGTCCCAGTAGGGACCAAGCATGGAGCATGGACTGGTAGCTGGAGAGGTGCCACTTTGCCCCCTGGGCACTGCTGAGGTGCCCTTGAACACAGGACTGAATACCAACTGCCTGTCCAAGGCAGCCCATCACTCTGACATCCCTCCATTTAATGCATGTACAGGTCTTGTTTGTGCATGTGTGTGTATTTCAGGCCTGTGTGTATATGTCAACAGAGTGGGGAAAAAAAAAAATCTCCCCTTGAGGATTATTAAGTATTTCTTCCTCTTCTAAAAGTACAAATCGTGATCTGCCCACTCTTCCCCTTGACTACAACACCGCCGCTAACGTTCCCAGAAAACTCTTCCATTTCCGTTCCATTTCCCTCCAACCAAACACAGGAGCAGCTGTTGCTCCTGATTAACACAGCTGCTGCGGGGTTCGGTAGACGACCTCTTTCATGGTACAGGACTGCAGACCTGTGGCTCAGGGGAAACACTGGCGCTCTCCATGTTTGTGTGTGTGCACGGAAATTATCTCAGGTGATAAACAACAACTCAAAAAGAAAAAGGAAAGCTGTGCTCTTCAGACGTCTTAACACGAGTGTTTACATATAATTACACAACTTTTAATACTCCTGGGAGCACTTGAATTCTGTCGGTCAACAAATTACTTCAGAGGTCTAATATTTCTGAATAAAGGATTGCAGTTTCACATCTGCTGTAATTATAACACCATGCAGCTAACAGGCCAATTTTGCTGATTTGTAATCAGATTAATAGGGACTTCAGTCCTTCAGGTCCTTCCTGTGGCTCAAGCTTGTAAATGACTTGAGATATGTGATATAATCATTTTAAATCAGTCAAATATTTCTTGTAGGTGTACAAACACACCACCACAGAGAATAGCAAGTAATATATGTGTACATATGTATGTGTACATGCATGTGCTTATAATCCTAAATGGGAGGAATGGGGGAGCACATATAGAAAGAAAATGAAAGACTGGAAAAAAAAAAAGATATGGAAAAAATATTTGAGAAGAAGAGTTCATATTCACATTTCTTTCTATGTAGACGTCACCTCACAAAGATCTTTGTTGATCAAATAATTGAATTTAAATCTATTAACATTTCAACCTATTGAAAAAACATATTTTATCAATGTCACGGAATGAAGGACGTCTTGTTATCAAGGTCCTTGTCAAACAGCAACTTACTGGACATGCAAACAATATTTGGATGCTTACAACTACAACAAAACAAACAAACAAAAAAAAAAAACACATTACAGGTCTGGTGTGTAAGATCTGGTGGATATAGTGGCAACGATGGAATATCATATGGTTGTTTTCTTTCGCGTATACTCACCTGAAAATAAGCATTGTTGTTTCTTTTACCTTTTAAAATGAGCCATTTAAATATCCATAGGGAGAGGGTCCACATCCACAGAGTCCCCCATGTTGTACTGCCATGTTTCTACAGTAGCCCAGAATGGACAAACCAAACACTGGCTCTAGATAGGGCTATTGATAATT
>JAPZEB010000010.1:28819642-28830807 GCA_029783705.1 Chaetodon striatus | reverse complement strand
ATTTCCTCTGCTCATATTTCAGCCAGGATAAATCACACACAGTGTGTGGAGGCTTTATTGTCTTCACAGTTTATTGTCTCTTATCTGTGAAATGGGTGCACACAACATACTGATACAGTCAACTGAAAATTCACTCAGAACTTTCTGTATAGGCCCAGTTGAATATTGCCGTAATAATCCTACGGCACACCTGAATTGGCATCACAGCACACTGGCACACCATCTGAGAACCACTGGTGTACACGTTAACGTTATGACGTTTTGCAGACGATGACTTATTCTACGTGACGATGGCGTTGGCATGAGATATTTGGAAGAGGTTGTACTTTGCCGATCCAACATCACAACCTAAATTCAACCAAATATCAACGTCTAATGACATCAGTGGCCGGCTGGGGGCTGACGATCCTCTGTAGGTTCGTCACTATCAGTGACACCTTTCACATTACACATCTGGATCATTGTTAACCTAAAAATATCGACTGAAACAATCATTTTCTTCCATTTTGTAGCTCTCACTCAAGAAATTCCCTTTGTTACTGTGTTCACGAGGACACACACACACACACACACACACACACACACACACACACACACAGAGTGCTCTCGGCTGACAGTCTTGGCTCTGTAGTGGGCCACAGGTGGCTCATGTTATCCTCCTTCACTCTACATTCAGTGGCATTGTGAGTCATGGCCTATCTCAGCCATCAAACCCAGAGAACAGTTCAATAGTAAGGAGGGATTTACAGGCTAACAATAGCAAACCATATGTTCCTGTTCCCCATCCATCATGGCTGACACCAGAACACTGACAGAGCCTCCTCTTTCTCCCCGTCTGTGACACACACACACACACACACACTTTCCAATGCATCCTGGAGGTTTGTATTTGCGTTTGTGTGTGTGCCACTTCACCCGTGAAGCTAGTGTGAACACATATTGTACATGAGCAGCTAGTGTGAACTTGACAGGTGTTGTTTGCTTTGGGAAATGTAGGGTTTCCATTCACACCTTCCCTGTAACCCAGGCCTGAGCCCGTGTGTGTGTGTGAGTGTGTGTTTCCACACACTGACAGGTGGTGAAAGGCCACGCAATGCTGCCTGAGGGACATACACAAAAACATAGCGCTGAGGTTGTCTGCAAACACACACACACACACACACACACACACACCTTGGTTACTGCTTAGGTGCGAATGGAAACCCCACACACCAACACGTCACCTGGAGTATCTCTGTTGGAGAGGCAGAGGATACAACTCAAACAAGCCTTCACTAGTCAACATATGGGATGGCACTCAAGTGTTTTTAACCCGTTACAACAAATAGAGGGCCTTAAGATGATGAATGCACCCTCTGGAGATTATACGGGAGGTCTTCAGCTCTTGAGCAACAAGGCTGTGAAAACACAGACCCAGCAAGATGCTGCGTATGACTGGAAACAATTATTTCTTTTGCTAAACATGAACTTTATTTTTATTTAATTTGTAGGAGAATTGTAGCGACTGGTTTGTTCATGGACTGTAGAAAAACAAGGATCATCTATGACATCACACAAAAGTTTTTGACGAGGCACTCTGAAGCCTTGAGCTTGGGTTTGGTAGTTAATAAAGCCAGAAAATCTAAATCTGACTTTAACAGGCTGAGAAACCTGTCAATCAACCCCAAATACCCCCAAACATAACTCTGTTCAAACATTAATATCATTCATTTTCATCACTGCTTATCCTGTCAGGGGTTGCAGGCGGGCTGGAGTCTATACCAGCAACTTTTATGACTAAAGGACATACTTTAGCACTTGTCAGTGCTCTGATGGACAAACTATTACACTTTTTCTAAATTACATCAAACACAGAAACGTAGCTAATATATATAGAATACTAATTTTTCCCTGATAGCTAAAATTGGCTGATGTTAGTCACGCTGATGGACTGTATCTGTGAGGGTCGACCACACAGTAAAGTTTCTCTGTTCATCATCAACCTGCGGCACATAATATTTGTGAATTATTTATGACCCAACTTGTGCCTCCGCCACCTTCCTCAGCATCACAGATGGTGCTGGTGTGAGTGAGCGTGTCCGGTCCAAACCTGTATATCTTAGACCAGATGAACTCTGTCAAAGTAATCCATCATATTCTTCATTTCAAAAGCACTGACTGCATTCCATCTAGATTTTAATAAAAGGCCAATAACGGCTCCACACACACACACACACACACACACACACACTCACTCACTCCCAGTCGGGTGTCTGTAAAGCTGTGTAATGACTGAAATTAAACATCTGGTTAGCGGAGACAGAGACGGACCTAATGGCAAACAACAACACTGGATTTATCATGGTGCCTAACTACATCTGCAGTGACAATGGAGCTTTATGCAGAAGCTGGGAGCCAGTTGGCCAGTCAGTGACGGATGGAGCCTCTGGCCTCAGGGTTTGCACTGTAGCTCTGACTGAACACAAGAGACTCTCTCTTCTACAGACTCTGTATTCCTCCATACTGCTGGTCGTTGAGCTGCTGCTGTGGGCAGATGTTTGTGTGTGCTCACATACTGTGAGAAATAAAATATATTGGGGTATAATTACAGTGCTCGGCCTTACGTATAATGCGCTGACCAGAGACTCCAATGCAGAGGATTCAAGTTTAAATCTCTAAAGGCCCAGACACACCAAACCAACATCAAAGAAGTAGTGGTGACAAAGAACGACTGTTGCGTTGCCTCATGTCACCTGTATCTCGGCCACAAAGTTGCACTTTGACAAGACTCCAACCAGCAGCCAACTATGATCTACGCCTGTGTGTGAGGCAACGACCCTCCATATCAGCAGGTGTGGTAGTCTGTCATTCTTAAAGGGAAACTGAAAGACCGACAGGACAGATTCAAGACACTAGTTAGCCAGTTAGCACATTTACACACAGCCCAGTGTTGAAAGAACAAAGGACCCTGTGCAGGAGCGAGCAGTAGCACAAACGATCATAAACCATTTCTGCTAGGGGCTCAATGTCTAAAATAATAACTGACTATAACAAGTTTCTTTTGGCCCTCTGAACCTTGGCCTTTTGTTTACTTTCCTCAGTGGCGTTCCTCTTCTCTTGCACTGCACTCAATCACCGACAGGCTCCGGCAGCTCTGACACCAGCCCAACATGCTGAATTGGCCAAAAAAAAGCCCACAAGGGTCAACGAGAGCCAATGGTGGGGGACGCACCGCAGACGCTGGGGCAACAGAAGATCACCAATGGCCAGACATTGACCGTCGGCTTGGTGTGTCAGGGCCCTAAAGCAAATAACCAGAGCTGGTCAGAATGGGTGGTGGTAGAGCAACAAGAGAGGGGAATTCCTGTTCAGAATAATTTCAAAACTCTTGCCAGACCCTAAAAATGCTGTGGGAGAACAATTGGAAAGATGCTGTTGGCTCAAATAAGCAATGCATATCCTCCTCCACCCATCCTCAAACAATGATGGAGTGGTAGCTTTTTATTTGAGAGGAATTTATTTGTCTGGGTGTCAGGAGAAGGTCATGGACTCTGTCAGAGTGGAGTCACTTCTAGGCTACTAAGATACCACCAACAAGAGAAAGACACTCCAGACAGGACCAGGACATGGAGCCGAGAACAGCCGGGGTTTGGTGACAGCTAGAACCTGAGGGATTTCATCATGAAAGCATAGATACCTGAGGATTATCTGTAAGATTACAAAGTTGGATAAAGGTTTTCTAGTTTGTACCTGATCCAAGTGGCCTGCTGTGATTGAGAGGGCAAGACGCAATGAATCATACAGGATAAAGACGCGCACTCTGAGTTAGTCTCTACCTAAAGGCATTATAGCATTGCACTCTGGCTAATTGCTAAGTGGACCTGATTGTCAGATTGTTGGGTTTGGAAAGTTACAGAAATTGTTGGGCGCAGCAAGCCTCTGTTTGGCAATATGACAACACATCAATAAAATCCAGAGGAACTCCTGGTATCTTGTAATGTCTTAATCAAAGGACAGCTGAAAGGTGAAATTGTCAGAGATTCATATTTGACAAAGACTCAGCTATAACGACTTTAAGGGCGCATCCACACCAGGACAGTCCGGGGGACTCGGTTCGATTGGGCGGGGAATGCAGAAAAATTTCACACCTTCATTTGGTTCGGTTCACTTTCACACTGCACTTTTAAAGCGGACCAAACCGCCTGGACAACGTCACGCATTTACAACAGCTGCTCGTGTGGGGGCGGTATTGGCCAAAACGACCACTGACCAGGAAGAAAAAAACCACGAGGAAGAAGAAAACCCGGCTCATCGATTGGCCAGGACCGAAAACGCAAATCCATCCCCTTCAGCCGGCTTGGTCACCACAACAACAATGGAGCAACACCAAATGTCTGCAGTCTGCAGGGTTTCTGTTTTTACTTTGGTGTTCAAACCCACTTCTGACTTTTTCTTTTTTTACCTCTGCTTCTCTCAGTTTGTGCTGTTGGCTTTGTTTTTTTCTATCCAAAAAGCACTGCACTCTACGTCACTTCCTCTCTTTGGTTAACTTCCCCTTTGGTTCGCTGGATAGTCCGTTTGCATTTCCCACTGTAAGCGAACCGCACCAGGGTCCGAATTAGCATTCATAGCACTGCTAATGAACTGAATTATCCGTGGAAGCAGACCAGGGTTTGTGTAGTATGCAATACATTAGGTTGCAAAGTAGGTTATTATATAAGAAAATGGAATAATATTTGACAGTAAACAGTGCGATATGCAACAGTAAATAAAGCAGGTGCTATATGCTCCATGAAATTAGGTAAAGGAATATTATATTGTATTACACTGGCCAATAGATTAACATTATATTCCATAATGACTTGTGTTACTGTATAATATGCAGTGGAACAGTATATTATTGGAGGCTCTAGAGTCAGATTGATGGAACAAGATATAACAGAGTATATTTTATTAGAATATTTTATTCCAGTTGGTAACAGAGCAGCACCTTGTAGTGCACAGAGTACTGTGTCAAAGGACGATCTGTCTATCCCAGATGACCTCAGTACATCTGTATGAATACATGATTCATTCCCCTCCTCCCTGCTGCCGGTGGGCCCTCCCTTGTCGGCCCCTCACTATTCATGGCTGTCAACAGCATGATGTAGCCACATGGGGCCAAAGTGCTGACTCCAGCCTCTGACATCCTCCTCACTCACAACCTTTGACCCATTACAAAAGGGGATGTCTCCCTGGACAGAGATTTCCCTGCTGTTTGGTGGCTGTGCCGCACAAAAAGCCGCCTGGCCCTGTTGACACGGCATTAAGAGGGACAATGAGGGGACAGACTGGGAGGCCCCCTCTGGAAAGCAACACTTCCTGTCGCTTGGTGGGTATATTGGCACACTGCCATATCTGTCTTACCTGAATGGTTGACTTCTCGTGATGAAACTGTGACAAAAATCAGATTGTCACTGGTGAGAGTGACGTCAGAGGATGAGTGGAGAGTGATGGAGAGAGTTTATAGTAAACATCAAAGGTAAAAGTGAACGTGTTACTCAGGTTGTGTGAAGATAGAGCCCCTTAGGGAAAAGATGATGAGTTTCTTCATATGAGGAACGTTTGACTGGTGGTAGGAGGTAAACCTGTTATCACTGACCCAAGTTACTCAGGTCATGTGACGGCAGCTTCTTCCAGTAATAAAAGGCTCGTTTGAGATGAGCTAGGCCTGATCATCGGTCATCGCTGGTTAGACTCATCTCCAATTTCATCCTGACTTTCTCTGACATCATGAAAAAGTGGACAACGATATTCTCACGAGAACCGACCAGTCATTATGACTTAAAGGGATACTCCGGAGTCATTTTAAGGGTCTAACGCACCGCGACACCGAGTACAACGCCCCCTTGAGAGAATGAGTTTGCAGACCGCAAACTTCTCAAGTACTAGCGACTTCAGTGCTAACAGCCAGGTAACAAAGTGCTGCGGCCGTAGGAGCCGTAAGCCAACCACGATCAAAAAAGCCACTCATAACCACAAATGATGTTCAGACCAGCACCACACTTCTTCAACAACACCAGTAGGGTCCCTACACATAATACCAGGCATCAGACACTTGCTAGGTTTGCCTGGTTTGTATTTCCAAAAGACGAAAACAATACTCACCCGCTGTCCTCCAGCCACTTCCTACTTATGGGAAAGACCTAACAAGTCGATAAATGAATGCAGTAGAAAAGTAAAAAGTCCATTGACGTTTAGCTCCAAGCTGCTGAACTCTGATGCTTTGTGTACTGCACATGTTGTTTATTTGCTTTACTCTGAAAAATCAAAAATATACTTTTGTTCTCACCCACTGCCCGACCACAGGTAGTTCATTTTTACCCGAGCCTGTACCCGCGAATCTATATTCAGTATATACATATATTTTTTTCCCTGTCACACAGCTTTTTGCGGTCTGTTGGTACCTGACCCGGTGCAGGACTTTGACCCTGAATATATCTGACGTCTTTGTTGAGAGGACAGGTCTGCTGACATGACGCTGATGTTCATGAGAGTTCATGTAAAATGGAGGCTGGACCATGAACGTAAATTACAGATCGCCTGTAAACCATTTTAACATGTAAAAATAAAACATCTGGAGACAAACAAACAGAGATCAGGGTCCAGTAACATTTTAATAAATCAGCATGAGATAAACCAGGACATGAGTGTTTCTGTGACTTCCTGTACAAACTGAATTTATATGTGTTCATAATGCATTATAAGCCCCATCAGTCAAACCTTTAGTTCATAACTAGTAAAGAGCATCCACAAGACACTTTATATTCATTATAAGTCACCTCTGTAATGTTTTATGATTGTTGCATAAATAAACATTGTGTGCATCATAAATGCATGATTAAATGCATCATAAGTCACTATGAATGCCCCAATAACGCATTATAGATGTGGTCTTCATAGAGAGTGTTACCGAAATGTTTGATGGACACATAACAAATCAAAGACAAACAAATAAGAAGCTAAGGAAACAAACAAACAAACAAACAAACAAAACAGTTACCAGCAGGTCCAATGCTTCAACAGCTCTCAGGAAACCTCTTAGCATGAACACCATGTAGAAGAATTGAACCACATCTGCTAGTGTGTGTGTGTGTGTGTGTGTGTGTGTGTGTGTGTGTGTGTGGTATGCACTCCTAATAATTACCTCCTTACATGTGTGTAGCACTCCAAAATAGCAATGTGGGCTTCATTCATACTGAGGCGACTGCTGGGATCAGAGGCCGTCAACAAGAGCACGCTGCACGTACGTCTCAGCTGTTACACAATACACAGTAATGAATATCAGGGCTGGAGGTCGTACTCACCCTGATCATTCAGAGAGTGGTTGCATGGATGCAAAGCGTCTCTGCTGACCATGTCCCTGACTAATGACACCATAATCACTGGCTTTGTATTTCTCAAGTTAAGTTGTGGTTTTCCCCTTTCACCAGCATCAACATGCAGCGGTGGGACTTAGATTTATTATCAAAGGCAGAGTTCACCCCAAATATCAAAACTAAACATTTTTCTTCCAACCTGTCGTGCTATCTATCAGTCTGTGGGAGATATCGGCCGTAGAGACGTCTGCCTTCTCTCCAGTATAATGGAACTAGATAACACTTGGCTCGTGGTGCTCAAAGCGCCAAAAAATGACTCAACAGCAGCGTCTCCTTCCAGAAATCATGACCTAGTTACCCAAGATAATCCACAGACTTGTTGTGAGCAGTTCGGTAAATGGAATAGTAGCAAATACCTCTTTAACTTTACATAAGGAATCATAGTTGTGTCACGGTGGATGAATTCAATTTATTTTGCAGAATCCAGTACAAACCCAGTAAGCACTGGGTTTGAAATTTGTTTGAAAAGTGAAAAATATGAAGACGTCTGTATTACACATCACTGCAGGTTTGACAGCACTTAAATTACTTTACCTTCATAATAAGGTAGTTTTGTTTAGGCTACGTTTTAACTTAAATGTGTAGAATTATTTTGGCACAGGACTATGTGAAGCAACAATACCAAACATGAAATGGTTACAAAAAGACATGCTTATTGGCTAAATTATGCACAAAAATGCATCACCAACTGTGGTAAATATGCATTGCTATTAATTCCAAGAAGATTTTAAGTGTCAAACTCTTCAATTCCTGCTTTCTGGTGAATGTTTATGCACCACTTTGTGCATTTTCTGCACCCATTTATGGATATGAATACTGAGGATGACGTGCCCTCCGAAATCTATGCCTATGCACAAGTCGTGTCTTTCACATTTAAGGTCATTTCTTGAGGGACAGGCCAGGTGTATCCCAGCTTTTTTAAACCTCTACAGAGGATTTCACACTGTGAAATTTAAAATATTAACATTGAATGCATCATTATGCAGACAGTGTTAAAGGGCTGTGTAACAGGGAGTGTTTTTGTGTTTGTCCATGTGATATCTCAGTTCAGGCCAGTTTTAGGGGCATCCCCTGTGGCTGTGAAGGGGTTGGGCACTTGGATGAGTACATCAGAGATTACTGAGTTGACATGTCACACAGTCCATGATACATTTGCCTGTGTTAGACACCAAGTGGACCATTGTATAATCCAACACAAAGGGATAACAAGAGTTTCAAGCACAGTGATCACAAAATTGCTCATGAAGTCCTCAGTTTATCATCTTTATTTTAAATAAAAATACAATTTTAAACCTAGTGCCACTGCATATTTCATAGATTTCTGCATTTATTTGAATATTACAAGGTAAAAGCTGAGCACATCCAGCTAGCATTTACCAACTAAAACAATAGTGAATGGTATTTTCATATGTCAAGTCACATGATTCCCACAGGCATCACATCTGAGCCTCGCATCTCCCGTGCCTTGTTGTATTAAGCCACAACAAAGCAGGGGAATGGGCCGATAGCATGCAGGCCATCTGCTCACACTGACCGCTGATCTCCGTGGGGCCAGAGCTGCATTCAGGAATAAATAGCAACCTTGAAACCTCTCGGAGCAGCTCTCCGACACATTACGAGCTGACTGATTTCCAGCTTGCTGTGTCTGAGGATGACTCGAGAGTGATTGAGGCATCTGAATTTTTTATCTCATACTTTGACTGGCCTACTTTAATCCTGAGTGTCTTTTTGTGTTCTTACTTTGCATATTATTATCAGTTCCCTTTTTAGTTCTGACACTCTTACGTTCTGATGTTCTCCTTCCCTGTCTTGTCATATTTTGGGGCTTTTTTTTTTTGACCGGCCTCTTCTTCTTTGAATTTTCTGATTTCTGATGATTATCTGCTCTTTTAGAAATGCACCAATATAAAAGTACAGCATGCAGCAGTGTTGTCAGATCAGCTTTGACTCAAGCGTTGGCTCTATACGCTTTCGCAGGGACTTCATGCTTTGTCAGTAAATCAGTCATTGATTGCTCTTCTCCTGTGGCATTGAATTTCATGATTTGTGATGCGGGACCTGTTTGCTGCCACTGTTATTTAAGACTTCTCGCAGTAATTTTTAATCCCACAAAGCTGCTTTCCGGCCCTTTTGTGTAGTTCGGGCTCGGCAAGGATTTTGCTGTCATAATTTTTTGGAAAGCCGTATTTCATAAGTTATACTCTCTCTGATGGTTTTGCCTTTTATTGTAGTGCTTCTGTCAAAAAGACGGTAACATAGGGGTTTTGCTGCTATGGCAACAAGTTTTATATAAATTATAATTCAGGGCAATGGCATGTAAGAAGTGGGCCGAGGATTTTTTTTTTTTTTTAAAGGAATAAGCCTGATTTTATTTAATGTCCTCAGTGAATCAGGGCTGGAAGTTTCTGGTTGTTGTCAGAGCGCTGGGAAACAGAGCGGGCAGCGTGTCATTTTGCATCGTCAGGAGAATGCCTTAAAACAAATGTATTACCTAGCCTAGGGTGTGTGTATGTGTGTGTGTGTGTGTGAGCGGGCATGTGTGTGTGTTAGTGTGTGCGCGTGTGAGTGCATGTGTGTCATCATCAGCAATGCCTGACTGACTTTAGCGTCAAAGTGAGTCAGAAATAGACCTCTGAGCTCTCCATGTATTTCTGGACGAAGGGATTGAAAGAGACAGAGATAGTGAAATATTGTAGAGTGTGTGTGTTTGTGTGTGTGTGTACAGTGCTTGCAAGTCATATTCTGTAGTGCTGCAGCACCACAGCGTGTACATAAACATACAACAAAGTGGTATTCAAATGTGGAGGAATACATTAAAAAAACCCTACTTTTTAAGCGCACCATCATCCACTAATACCCCCCTGCCTGCTCTTTAATGTCTCTTAATTTCTGTCAATTTCTTATAATATCGCACAGCTCATCGGTTATCTTAACATATGTGGATGCAAAGATGCAGTATGCTGCACAAATTCTGGATGTGATTTTAGGCTTGATAGGCTTGGAAACTACAGGAATCTAGTGAAACATAATTGTGATACTTCCACTTGAATATGCACGACTCTATTGTACATGGTCTGTACTGAACCTACAGACTCATCCAAGCTACGATAATAACAGGACTGGGTGTTTTTCTATTAATATTCTGATTTAACCATTATTGATAAGCTATTTTTCACACTGTCATTTGTTATTCATTCTTTCCTCCATGCACCCATCATCCCAGAACTGTCAAGAGTTGCTCCTCTCTGCCTGTGCTTCTCGCCAAACCCCCCGAAATAGATGGAAAATCACACAAACTGCAGTTATCTATTTTTATAATACCCCCAAATTTCATATTGGCCAAGTGCCTGTTCAGTACTGCAGGGAAAGGAGTGATTCTAAGTGGATACAGATGTGCAAAATATTGACAGATAAGAGTCCCGTTTTGTATAGGCTGTAATTGGAGAAATGCGTCTCAGTACCAGTCCCGTTTATTGAGTGACTGTAAATAATGGCTGAAAATACGGCTGAGAACACACACAAATATGCTCTCATCACTCGGCAGCGACATTTAAGCCAAGATGCACGTGTGTGTGTGTGTGTGCATGTGTTTGTTGATGCAATAATCCAGGGGTGGTAGTGCAGTGATCTGTGTAGCTTGGGCAGGGTTAGAGAGCAGATGGTCTGAGCAACATGACTCCAGACTTGGGAATAGAGCAGGGCTGATTCAGTGGGGATTTTTAAGCCGGGTACTGCTCATTCAAATAACACTACCAATATATATACTAT
>JAPZEB010000010.1:28785295-28799046 GCA_029783705.1 Chaetodon striatus | reverse complement strand
TAACATAACATTAGTGCTGGTAGAGAGAGGACGGGCTGTTTGTCTCAGCCAGCAGCTAAGTTTAAAAGTATTTTAAGGTAAGAGTCAAACTAAGTTAGTCTACATACAGACAGCTGTCACTGGAGCTTATTAGTAACAATTCGCTGTTGGCCGAACTAGCGTGCTGTCTAAATCAGCGTGTAAGACATAACGTCAGTGCGGTGGATGAGAGACTGTGGGCGGAGCATATTGAATATCACTGTCTACATGTTTACACGTTCATGCTTGCTGAACACATGTATTGATAAATTATTGGCTTCTTACTCGCTAAGGTGTAATTCCACTTACAGTAACGAGTGTAGCTGACGTCAGCTCGAGTCATTTTTGAGTTTGTTTCCACTGCGGCCGGTGCTCGGCTGCTCACTGCTTACCGTAGCGTGTAGGTGTGTGTGTGTATGTTCAGGATGGAGGCTGCAGGACAATCATGAATTAAACCAAAATGTGTAAGGGTGCAGTTAAAAGAACCAATACCGTTAGCGCTTATCAGTACTACGGTAGAAAGTTTGCAGTCACACCGACACAGAAGTGTGGATCACTGCGTGTGTTCACCAATCAGCGTTCTTCAGCACACAGCCCCGCCCCTCAAAGTTCCAGGTAATCTGAAAAGTCCTACCCTGCTACTAGGTACTTTTTTCACGGGAATTTGGGGGTAGGGGGAAATTTTTTCCCTGGGTAATTTCAGTGGAAACACTCTGAGGCTTTTCAATTATAAATGAAAAAGTTCCTGCGGTGGAAAAGGGGCTAATGTCACCTCAACTACTTTTGAACATTTTACCCACTGTAATTAGGCCCGACAATTGAGAGCAGATTGTCAAACTGGCTGATCCCTATGCTACACTTATTATTTGGTGGCACTTCAGCTAGTGAAGCATGACACATTTCTCTCCCCAAAACATGCTGTTTTTAAACATGAAACCATTGATATCTATTTCTATATCTGTGATCTTGGCACTGGCATTACTTGGTATTGGATTGAAACAAAATTTTGTGGTATCGCCCACCCCTAATTTACAGATATTATTGAGCCTGTCCCTGCTCCCAGTACTCGTCCCTGGCATTTGTAATGGATGTTATTTTGTCTTTTAATTGTGCTTTGGTCTTTCATTTAATTAATTAGTGTTTACAGTAGCTACCCTAACTGTTAATCCCACTGAGATTTGAAATGTTTTAATCTGCTGAAACACTGTTGCAAGTTTGCATGTTAACAAGTCACATCTGCCTGCAACATTTGTGTGTATGAATAATTCAAGTGCAGTGATTTTTTTTTTTATGTTTTGTTTAGAGGATTCAGCACCCATCTATACATTACAGAACTGGGTGCAAAAGTGCCGTCATTGATAATTATTATCAACGGAAACCTGGCAAAAAATGCAGCGCTGAGCCAGTAACACCACAGCATCAAAATGCAATTACAAATCTTTTGTGTAAGTGCTTAATAAACGTGCCAAAGGCCACACGTTCAGTGTGGAAGCAGTAGCTTAATGGGGTCACAGTGTCAACAAAGCAAAGGCAGCTTCTTATTAGTGTAACCATTGCATCTTTCATTAATAGGTAAACTCACCAAGGGCGACTGGCTGCTTAAGATTTGAATAATTTTGTGCTGCTTTTTAATCACAAAGAGCCGGGGCTGTACGCTTTCTCCGTGCTGTCACAACCCCTACTGTCACGATTTGTAGTACGCACTTGAATCTGAGTTTTCTGGGTGAGGTCAGTTCACTTTGAGCCCATATACTGTCCCCTTAATGCTGCGACTGTCCCTGCTCAACCAACCGTGTGCCTCGCAGGAAAGAGTAAAAAGACAGTACACTCAGCCGCACTCTGCTCAGTGGAAGAAAGATAATGCCTCCTCATCAGTTTTATCTGGGCTTGGCTGTGGCACCTGTCGTCTGTTTCCAGGAGCCATGGCATATTTATCTGCCAGCCTGTAGTGGGAGGAGGGACAAACTCTGAGATTAGGAGCCAGCTGAATTGTTAGCCACAGTGGTCTGAGATGTAGAGTCTTCTGTGCTGTGTGTGTACAGTATTTCTGCTGTGATTACATCCTTAAGGCCACGATCATAGAGCAGGAGTTTTCCTTTCTCCCGCTGAAACGCAAAGTGCAGCTCGGAGCATTGCTATAAAAACTAAATGGGCGATACATCATTCTGATGCTCATTCTCATGCAGTTTTAATTATGCACCTGTTGTTTTTGCAATGTTGTGTGAAAGGACATATGTAGTGTTTTGCATCTACTGTTTGGACACTGCAGTGTGTGAAGCCAAAGCCTGATGTTGTCTCTCCGTGTTTTAGACGTCTATTGTTCTCTAAAGCTGTTAAAAACATGTTATTGAGCCACCCTGTTTCACATCATTACAATAAAGATGGGCAGTGCGGTTTATTTTGAGTTAAAATTGTCTGGCTTCTGAAAATACTTACCAAAGCACCAAATGTGATTAATCAGCAGCTAAAAATAGTCCTCATCAAAATGCACTATTTACTCCCATCTGAGCAAAAATTCCAGTGCCCAGCATTTCCCCCTTTATAACTGTGTTCTCTCAGTGAAAGAACTGATCACACAAAAAACAAGTTGTGCATTAATGCTATCATTTTAAGGCAATTAATTGAAGACATTTTGATGACTTATTTATCGCTTAAGTTAATTTCAGAAGCAAAAATGCAAAAAAAGAATATTTTTATATAATTAAAATTATTTAAAGAGAAAAGACCTCCCAGTTTTTAACACAGTCTGTATAATATAATGGACGTGGTCACTGTGACACCCTTAATTATGCCTTAATTCAAGCCTTAAATAAAATACAAACATGTGATGGATATAAAAATTCACCCCCAGTACAGTTGTCATAAACAGAAAGTAGCTACGGAGAGCAAAACTGTTTTTTATACTAGGCTATAAAATGTTTATCTCTGCTGTAAGTAGGTGTGGGTGATATATTGCTTATACGTGTTGTATCAAGGCTCATGGGATGTATAAAGTGACTATATTCTGAACATTTAAATTGTCACATTATTTTTTTTAAAGCCATAGGCATGAGCCTTATTTTTGTGTTTCTGTTCTCCTCTCACAGACACACAAATATTAAAAAAAGACTCACAAACATGATACCTCAGACACTCCAACTCCTACCCATGGCAATTTATCCTGGGTGATGGTGTGTGAGCAGGTGAGGCTTGTTTTTGTGTCTGCAGGGCTCAAGAATGCGACCATTTTGTCACTTTTTGCAACCACAGAGCACCAGTGTGACTTGTAAATATCAGTAATATATGAAATGGAGAGCTGTTCGCTTGTTGTCCACTCAAAGTTAATTAATCCTCATGTTATATGGGGCCACTGTAGCTTTGCACCAACTGCCAGCATCTAACTGTTGACCACAAGCTCCAAGTCCACAGCATAAACATCAATGCTTCCGCCCAAAACGAGCCAGGTGCTTCAGAATAAAAGCACTTTAACTTTATAGACCCCTTTACCATTAGTAAACAGTATGATGTTTTTTGGTGGGCGGGGCTGATTACTATGCCAATCTTACAAAGTAGGACGACACTTGAATGGTTTCCTCCTGTTTGTTTTGCAATCGAAGCTAACGTTAGCTAATGCGCTAAAAAGTTAGCGTTGCGGAGAAATCCAGTATTCCTCTTAATACCCCCCCAATTTCTGATGAGGTGGACATTTAAGTTTTGAGCCATGACTCCTTCTATTCTGGCTCCCAGTAACACAACAAGACGACATTTTGAGACTCCTATGTAGCCTACAGTGCTGTGGTGAGAGTCGTGTTTTGCCTCCAGCTAATAAAATGACGTCATTGTCACGTTGTTCCTAAAAGGGTCTATTACAACAGTACTTTACTTAACTTTATCAAACTCAGTTGTAACAATACTTAATTTAACTTAATCGTAAAGGTACTTTTATTTAATTTTGTTGTGACAGTAGTTTAATTAGCAGTTCTCTAGTTTAGTAGTCTACAGAAGTTTAAAATAGACTTCAAAATATCAAAATTATATCTTATATCGTGATATTGTTTGTAAGCCATATTGCCAAACCCTAGCTGTTTTGATTCAGCCTTAAGTGGCGTTTTAAGTAACTCTATGTTTTGGCACTTCCGTGGCTTAATTTTTCAGCCCCTTAGGTTGCTGCTTGGTTTTAACTTAACTGTTTGGACAAAACAAGTACCGTGGGCTCTGTGACAATTCGATGGTCATTTTTCAACATCTTCTTAATTTAAGTGGACAAATTAATCAATTGATTATCAACAGATTTTTCCTTAAGGGAAATAATCATTAGCTGCAGCCTCTGAAACCCAAACAGCAAATATACAACATCCAAAATCAGGACGTTGAGTGTATATTCAGTTTTCTTTTCCATCTTCTGTCTTGCTCTGTCTACTTCAAAGACTGACAGCAGAGGAAACATCATTAGCTGTAACTGTTGCATGTAAACACACACTTACTGTATTCGCACTGACGTACACAGCTTGGTGTGTGTGCTGCGTTGTCCTCAGTCCCATCTGATCAGAGTCAAATGTTCTCTGCCTTGTTCTGCCTGTGAACTGAACGCATGGGCACAATGCTGCAATTAGCTGAGAAAAACCAGTCCACCAGCGCACACACACACAAGCATACACACACACACGCACACACATGTGCACTCTCTCTCCCTCTCTCTCTCTCTCTCTCTCTTTATAGATAAATAAAAGACGGCTGCAGCAGAGATCATTTGGTGTTCTGTGCAGCTTATTAAACTGGGATTTTACAGGCTGCAGTGAGCTGTGTGGTCTGAGCGATCTCTCCCTGATATCTTTGACTACAGCAGAATAAGAATACAAAGAGAAAACACTTGCGTCAAGCTATATTTTCAATTCTTTCGTTGGGGCGGGCTAATTAGACTTCCCTGAGGTTAAAAAACCGACTGCTAGTGCAGAGCAAGGTTAGTCAGATGTTGAGATTGTTGATAGCCTGTCAGTTCAGCCTGTATCTTTTTTCCTTAAAGCTGCAATTGATTTTCTTTTGACTCATTAGAGCAAAACAACCTGGAAAATGCACATCCTTGACATTTTATGGCCTTATAAAGTTCTCATGGCTGAGTTGGTAGCAAACAGTTGCCTATTTAAACATTCAGCAGATACAGTGCAGCATTAGCATTCACTTTGAGTGATGTTTCTGTCCAGTATTCACTCTCCCTGTCCTGTTTTGTTCTCCATCTGCTCCTGTGAAAGATGTCTGCTTCTTTGGCAGCTTGTTGTTCAACTTTCTTCGCCTTTTCTCACCAACTTAATTTGTCTACCTTTTGGAATTGAGGAGGAAGCACAGAACTGAACTGAGAGGAAATAGCTGTTAGAAATGGGCTGGATCGCAATAGAGTTTGTTGGTGGTAAAATAAGTGAAAGGTGAAGAAAAATATCACCTCTTCATGTTCTTTCATTCCACATCTTCTGTCTAAATTTCATAAAAGGCCTTCAGTATCATGTGGGTTGGTTTTGCTAATGTATCTTTGCCAGGTGTAAGCCTGGAGAGGATCATGTGTTTGGCTGTGTGTACGTGAGTGAGTGAATGTGTGAGTGTGTGTGTCTGTCTGTCTGCAATTAATCCTGCAAACTACCGGACCAGTCAGCCATATTTGTTGTTCACATACATCACTCAAGGATCTCTTGTGGTTGCGGTGATTTACTGTTGAGAAACCTGTTGTATTGATTGTAATATACTGTCATTGACTGCTGACTCCTCTTAAGATTTCTAGAAATCAGCCTCTCCTAGTCCCTTCAGGGCCACATTTTGGCATTCGTCGTGGCTCAAACACTGACATCCAAAGACAATTTGATCTCATTTTGATCCAGAGCATCTGCAGATTAATTCCATACCAGATATATTTTGATCCACTAAAATTAGGCGTGATACAAGAGGAATAAATCACCATTTTTGCTGTCCTTGCCACCATCTGAACTGTAAGGGAGCAGTGAGGGAGAATTCTGCCGACCATAGCTCCCCGTGGTCCAACTGCGACTCGGCTTTGGTCTGTTCTCCGCACTGCTTCATACCACACGGCTTGTTCTCTGGAGAATTCCATGCTCCAACGCAGATTTGGCAAAACAACATTATTTGCGTTATCAGTTACGTTGACGAATTGCCCCAACGAGTAAATAAAACATAAAAGTGTAATTCTGGTTTAGTTCAACCTGGTGTTTTTCCCGTAAATGTACCCTCAAATAGATCAGATTTTCAAATGAATCCTTGCAAACACTGTATTCTGAGTCTGGCATGTCACACCAAAAGGTGTCGCTTGTAGTGATGAATCAGAGAATTGTCACTAACTCTCCAGTTCCTCCATTGCTACGAGGGATTTCCACTCATGGGTTTTATATACTGGCCTGAAGACTCTGCTTTGAACCCTGTTTTCAGACACAGCAGCCAGTCGGCAACTGGCTGGTGAACTTAGTGGGGCATTTCAGAGGCTCAAGAGATGTTTCACAGGAGTTGGTGTTTAACAAAACAGAGCTGAAAGAAAAGTAAACATCAGCTAACCTTCGTCAGGTAGCCCGAAGTAAAACACCAAATAAATTCTAATGTTGCTTTTAGGGCTGCCCCTTAAAGTCGGTGATTAGACTCATCAGTTGGAGACTTCTCAGTCGACTGAGATAACTTCAAGTCAAGCCTTTTTTGGTAGTCAGTTTGCTGTGCGGTATAACTCTGGGGACGTTTTGGTGAGCGCTCTTGACTTTCACACTACTCTTTGGAACAGATGGCTGTAGACATGATGCAGTGTCACAGAGGAGGAGAAACTTTCCACCGTAAAGCTCCGAGATCTTTTCTTTTCTGCTTGAAAGTGGTGAATTTACAGCGTACATCAACTTAATACAGCACAGTCTCTGTCTTTTGTTTCATATCTAGTGTAGGCAAAAAAATGTTGTTCGACATTTCCCGTCCATCATTAGCGCTTTTAGCTTGTTTACATGAACAACGCTGTCACACTGAACGTCCCGCTAAAACTTTATATGACACAAACAAACAAAGGATTTGTTGAATGTGCATATTAAACAGCCGAAACAGATTCGACTGACATCATTCTGAGTCAGGTACAGCCCTAGTTGCTTTATGTCTCCTGAATATGTAAGTAGCCAAGTACCTGCTAATATGTCTGCCACCTTTATAAGGTGATAATGTGCTAGCGTTGCGTTAATGACTTGCCTGCCGCCCTTAAGTGGATAAAAACGTACAGTTGATGCAGCTTAAAGGCAGAATCAGCATCAGTACCTTTTGTAGTGGTTTTAAAATCATCATTGTTTGCTGATAATTTCAGTATTTGCAGTGATTTATATGCATGGACTTTACCTGCAGCTGAAATGGAACAAAATGAATAGATTGATGGAGGGTGTTTCTAATTCTTCCAATCCTCACTGAAGCAGCGCACGGCCAACTGCAGCATGCTGGGAGAACTGTGGGGAAAACATAAAAGGCCGACTCGCCGACCAAGGAGATTACAGGCTAACTGTGCATGGGTGTATGCGTGGGTAGGTCTGTGTGAGGGGAATCAGATACGGAAAAGATGGAGAAACTGAGCTCAAAAAAAAAAAAAAAAAAAAGTGAGATGTGTCAGCACAACTCTCCACAGGCTCTTTTTCCCTCCTCCTCCTCCCCCATCCCTTTGCTACCCTGTCGGCTGCAACGCGGACCTCCCGAGAGCGTCACATTTTCTCTTCAAAAAGCAAGAAAGCTGTCTTCTCCCTGCTCTGTTCTGATATCTGCTGAGACAGGAGGAATGGTGGGAAGGGATGAGGGATGAGAGTGGGGTGGGAGAGCAGGGAGAGAAGAAATTACTTTTGAGTTATTCTCAGTTGGTGTTATCTGAAACACTTCAGGGTAATGAGGCGCTATAGAGTGTGTGTATGTGTGTGTGTGTGTGTTCATGTGTGAGTGTGTTAAGAAACATAAAATACAGGGTGGTCCTCAATTTGAGAAAGAGCCCTTTAAAGGCTTTAAATTTTAAGGCTTCAGATTGGTGTAAGAGTTTAAAGTTTTGGCTCTCATGCTGGGGGCTGAGCACCTTAAGTGATGGGAGAAGAGTCACTGAAATACTTCATGCATCCTTAGTGTGAAACACACTGTCATCATATGACGCACGCCGTTGTTTTCTAAGGGACCTCACAGAGCGGTGGCGTTCCATTTTTGAGCAGTGACGCTACAGATTGGCAAAAAAACATGCCATGCCACACCATGCTGGCATCTTGGCTAACGTTTGCTAATTAGCCCTTAACACAAAGTGCAGCTGAGGCTTGCTGAGATTGTCATTAGCTTTGCAGGTATTTGGTCATGAACCAAAGCATTGCACAAAATAAAACTGTGCTCTGATGATAGAGCTAGAAAGTTAATGGATGACTGCAGTGATTTCAGATCAGACATTGTCTCACTAATAGTTAAGTCAAGATTTTTCATTCAAAATGACAAATAAGAGCCTCATGGGGGTGTAAGAGAGAAGTCAGAGGGTGACTAAAGCCAGTCAGTTGCATCATCTGGGTGTCTAAAATTGTCTATAATTTGAGCTAGACTGTGTAGTCGATTTCACAAGTTTAGTAAAAACCTCGTCCTGCTGATGGTGCTACAGTGAAAGTCATGTGATTAACTAAGTCACCAGGATTCATCCTCTGGCGAGCAGCAATGTCTGGGCAAAGTTTAATCCCAATCCATCACATAGATCTGGAGTGTTTTTCAAGCTCGACCAAAGGCGACCCTGCTGTCAAGGCAGGGCCCCAGGAATTGCACAGTACTTTGAAGCCACTTCGACATAGTGGCCAAACTGTGTAACTACAACTTCTGGGTCTGTCACATGATGCCATTTTGTCCAAAAAAGACTTCCCTATTGACTAAAATTGTGAAAGAGATGCCTGTAAAGTGGTGGGTACATTTTTTAGAGTGTTTGATCCATTCAGTCTGATAACATTTTTAAAGTGTTGAAGAGATGCATTATTTTTGTTAATAAATTTTTTAAAGTTTTATCCCCTTTCAAGTTGGTGGAGGACTGAAACTGAATAAGCCAGCTCGGCCAATGGACGGTACGGCGGATTTATACTTGTGCGCCAGCTCTACGCGCGTGGCCCAACTCGCAGCATTCACTGACCAATCACTTGTCTTTTGCTGGACACATTTCCCCCACAAATACAACATGCTAATGTTATTAGCACAAGTCTATGGCTTTTTACATTGTATAAATTGCTTAGTGGCTAGTGGACGTTTCCTCGACTTCTAAGAGGCCAGTGACAACATCAACATTTAGCGAAAGTAATCTGACAAAATTTGGCTCCATTATAGCTCACAAGAGTCATTGATAAAACACCTGTCTTACACCAAACACGTTTTCCAAACAAATCTAAATCCCACACCACTGTGCAACATTCATAGGAATGAATGAACAACACTGTATCCCCTTTTCTTTATACATCCATGGTCGGGGGGTTCAAAGGGTAAAGAAGAGCTGGGCCTAGGTTGGCCCCTAAATAGGATCAAGTACAACAATTTACTTATTGACTTCTATCACTGACAACACAAGTTATATGTATTACCATGATAAATAAATTCTGATACCCCACCCCAACAAGTATTGTTAAAATTTGGTATGCTAGGCAGAAGCAGAACGTGGCAAAGGTGAGGAGCTTGGCAGACAAGCACATTTAAGTGGTAGTAGGTAGTGTAGTAGGCTAAATTTTAAAGCTAGATCCTGGTATCATGATGCTAGACAACCTGAGGCATCCATTGGTATCAACCATGTCATGCTATCTTGTTAGCAGGGGGCTAAATAATGCTCCAAAGGTAAAGCTAAAGCAAAATTTTGGTGAGAGAAAAAAAGCCGCATTGTCATTTTTCAAAATGGTGTATTAGAATATTTCTGCATTTTGGGGTCCCTAATGAATCCTAGAATTGCAAAAATGAACACATTATATATAGTGATATAATAATGATAAAAACACTGGATTTGGAAATGGTGATAGATTAAGAGTAAATTTATTTGTTCACTCATGATATAATCTTATGATTTAATGCCTTGCAGTTGTTCTTCACTTAATGTTTGATTTTACTTTTCCTTAAATATTCATTGTACGGCTTTTCCCCCTCCTTGTTTTGTTTTAAGATAAATGGAAGAATATAACTGCTAGAGTCTTATTTGAATTAAAAAAAATCTCTGTTTTGCAATAACTTATTTTATGCTCTTTGTAATCATATTGAGAATACGTATGCCAAACAGAGCATGGCCTGGGTGGGTCTATAACACTTGATTTAGAAATGGCTGTAAGAGAATCAGTCTCCGTCACTATAAGGTTAATGGCCAAGAGCTTATTTGCAATTGGCTGTGTTAGTATTAGCACTAAGTGTGGGTGGGTGGGTGGTGTTAGTGGTGCTGGAGTGTTGTATGGTTGAATTTGGAAAATTTCTTCCCCCTGTCCATAATTCCTCATGGCAGACCTGACCAAAGGTGCCTCAGTGCCAACTGAACCACCAGGACACCCTGGTCACAAAGTATTTTTAGCTGGGACGTAAACTCCCACACTGACACTCATGCTTACCTGCCTACTTAGAATCAATATTTTAGCTGTAAAACTTGGCAACTATAAACTAGATGTACTGCCAAACAGCAGAGCAGCTGTCAACATCGCTCAGCTTGACAATGTGTCTCTGTATAAGGTTTTAAATCTTACAAAAGACTAACATGGCCTCGGTTTCATTGTATGCATGTACAGCACAGTGTATTATATATACTGTATGCTTTCTGTTCGCTCTGCCCACCAAATTTCACCTTTAACTCTGCTCAGTGTAGAGCCATTAGACCAAAGCCATGACCTCAATAATGGAATGTCAATGTGATCTATGAGGACCTACGGCGTCTGTATCAGCCAGCGTGCAGTTGTTTGACTGGCAGTTACATTAATTTGTCACGATCAACTGGCTGGAGAGAGACAATCACACCAGGCTACAACAACTGAAGGACAATTTCTAGTAAATATTATATTGATCATATCTCTGCACCCCTTTTAAATTAATTTTTGTATTCTGTAGCTACTCACACTGCAGCTCATGTTGGCAAAATGTTTTTGGATCATCCCCAGTGAGGAGCAGCATTAGTCAGCAAAATAATATTAAAAAGGCTTCATGTTAACTGCGGCACTCAACCATAAGGCCTATGAGAAATCTGTACTTTAAATAGCCTTTAAGTGTTTCCCCTCATTTGTCCTTTGCTTGTTGAAGGTTAGTTAAAAAAAAAAAAAAAATCCCAAAGGAATAAAAGCCAAGGAGCAGGCGCTTCGGTGTCCGATGTAAAACAAATACCTCACTGAGCGCAGAGACAAAAAAAAAAGAAGCTGCATATTTATAAGCTTGGCACATTTTCAATCAAGATAATAATGCCATTGTCCTTTTTCAATTTGTAGTTTGGCTGTACTACTTCTTCAACTATGCTTAAAGCTGCGCTAGATGAGATTATTATGTAAAAATGGAACTATTTTATCACACCAGTGAAGAGCACACTGCACCATTTCCACTAATTGAGATGCCAGCTTCAGCCCATTTGCCCAGTTTATATTCTTGTGTCAGGAACAATCCCTGGAACGGTCCCTTTGCACATGATAAATCAAAACTCTCTTTCCTTTTAGTGGCACAACCATGCTGAGTGCAGTTTGCTGACTTCCACTTTTCAAGAGTTTTAGGATGTCTCTAAAATTCAGGCAAAATTCAAACATTACCTGTACTTCCTCCATTTTAATAGCCACTGCTGTACGACAGAGCCGGGGTTGTGGACCTATAGGGCATCCAGTTGATGGTTTGGCAGAACATAAGGCAGGTTGGATCACTTTGAAATGAGGAGACACTTTTATGTAGGCAATGAGTATGACATGAAAGTGGGGATTTAAGTTCTGAAATGGCAGGGAGAGAGGAGGAGTTTTCTCACAGTAATCTCATCTGCAGCTCCGCGGAGCAAGTGGGAATTCAAAAAAGTATGAGGGAGAAGTTGCTTTTAAATGTGGCTGTCCAGGATCAGAGGTCAAGAAGAAGAGGGGCAGCATTAAGGCGTCAGCGTGCTTCAAAGTAAGTGTGTGTTGGATCGTCGATTTGTTAATCTATAAACTTTATCGTCTTTTATTGAACGAACTGGCATTTGCCGCATATTGAATACTGATGCTGATGGAGGTGGGAGTTTCTTCATAACAACTTGTTTGAAGCCATGACAGGACATCAGCAGCTGTACATGCACAAAGCTGTGTGTTGTCAATTTACCACTTAAGCTGTCAGCTTATCACAGTTTATTGTTAACAATTCTTTACTGCAGTGACGGATAGTTTCATTTTAGATTTAGTGAATTATCGGTAATAATCAACAAGCTTTATGTAAAAGGAGTAGGTGTAGCTTATTTATTTCTTTGTCTCTCCCTGCGGTGCTAAGTGCTCGTCACTCTTCTGTTGTCACTAACAAATTGGAAGCATAAAATATTCAGTAAGAAACACTTTAGTCAAAGAAAACTTCATTTCCATTTGCAGTTTTGTATTTGGCCGTATGGCTCTGTGATGGGTCCTCTGTGCCTTTCCTGGGACCTATGCAGAAAGCCTCTTCTTCGCGTCTCTGTGGAAAGCCTAAGGCGGAGAGAACACACCTCTTTGCCCTTCCACGCGCAAATGAGAAAAGGCTGAGGCAGAGAGAGCAAACCTCCCTGCCCTTCCATGTGCATTCATGGAGAGCCTAAGTCAGAGCAGTTTAAATAGGGCGACCTGAATGAGATTAGCGAATTGGTTGCATAGGAAGGAATCATGTGATCTATCAGCTGACTGCCTTCCATCAATCAGCTGCTCCATCAGTTGATTGAGCTGTTTGAGATCAGCTGATGTAGCTGGGATGTGAGCTGAGTTTGACATTGTGTCCTGCCCAAGCTCATAGCTCAGCTAATCAGTCATACCAGGCTTCTCGTCTTGTCTGAGTATACATGCAGTAGCAAAAATTGAATATCTGACCGAGTACATCTGACTCCACCTCGATAGGTGGCGCTGTGTCCTTTTTAATATAGTGCGTATTGAACTAGTTCTGGTTGACCCTAAGAGGAAGCTAACAGTTGTTCAGAGACTTTTTAAAATAAAGTCTGACTAAGCCAGTAATTTCGATTTTCTCAAGCTGCATGTAAACATACTAAGTGACACCATTCAAGGAGCCAGACTTTGGTGTCAGTTCTATTGGAGTCAATGGGGCGGGCACTCCAAATTACACTATTACCCATCATATCTTTGTTGTTTTAACTTTGACTGAAAAATCCTTCCTTCTCCAATCAGATCATTGCTTTGTCCAGCTGCTGCATCTCAGCCTCTGTTGGACAAAGCTGTTTGGAGACCAACAACAAGGAAAACAAACTTACATATTTAGATAAAAAACACAAGTAGGCATCATATAATGTCTTTTTTTTTTTTTTATCTGGTGGAAGGATATGTTAGTTTGTCATAGTTTATGTAGCTTAAGAAGTAGGAGAATTTTCTGACCATATCATCCTGTAGTTTATCACAAACATTTTAATCAACACATTTGGAGATAACACGGTTTTCACTGGACAGGAGGGTATGAATAACTGTAATCTGTAAAGCACCTGAAGCTGTCGAGTCAAATGTAGTGGAGTACAAGGTCCAGTATTTCTGCCTGGGATGCAGTGGAGTAAAAGTATGGAGTGGCATTAAATGGAAATACTTAAGTAAAGTACAAGTACC
>JAPZEB010000010.1:28773213-28784412 GCA_029783705.1 Chaetodon striatus | reverse complement strand
TGTGTGTATGTGTTGGAATCTAGTTATCATACTGCAGTGGAATCAGTAATTCCATCTCGTCCAATCCATCCTCGCTGGATGACACTCTAACAGACCCCCAATCCATTTTTAATGACGGCTGATATCTGTTTGGTCAAATAATGTCCAATCCATGTATAATTTTAAGCCTTCAGACTTGGAAAAAAAAAAAAGATGAGAGAGGGCTGGAATAGTGGAGCTACACAAATAAAAGTTACAGGCTTTGGTGAAGGGATCAACAACAGAATTATGGGCATAACGGGAGTGAACACAACATGTGAGCCTTGTGAAAGAACAGAGAGAGGGAAGTTTAGTACACATCAAAAGTGCATGTAAAAATGACCTGATTTACAACTGGCTTAAAAGCAGTATTTGCTTTGATATCTTGCTGACGTACATCCTTCTCTGCCTGAAGACTTTGGTTGAAACATAGAAGCTTGAAAGAGAATGATGAGGTAGTTTGTGCAAAAAGGGAAGACAAAGAATGAGAATCCATGAAACCAGAAAATTCTGTTACCACAGTCTTCCCTACTCAAAATTAGAAATGTAATTTCCAATTAGACAATGATTAAATGCTAATGAGTGTAATAGGGTAATGATAATTACCTCCTAATGTACCTCACTGCTCAGGAGGTCTTTTGCACTCGTGTCTCGTCAAATTATTCAGCCAAGTATTCAAAACCATTATAGTGATTAGACATTACGTCAGAGCTCCAGGATGTACAGAAATGTTGGGGACAGACTTGATGAATAAGGCTTTGACAAATGATAATAACATTGTTGGCATTAATATTTTATCCCTACATATAATTTTTTCCGTAGACTACACTCTTGATTTTAGGAGATGCATGACAGCATTAATCTGCAAATGCTGTGACAACAACCCAGGCACCAGAAGGAAATGTTTGTGGTCTCTGCAAACCACAAATATATTAAATATGTATGTTTTATACATATCATATCAACAAATCTAAAGTGACATAATATATAAGCTGATTTTGTCAAGCGATGGTGGATGGTGTGGCACCTAGGCGGGATGTCTGCTAAGCTGCCGAACACTGTTAAGCCCCGTTTTCACCAAGCAGTACAGTAGGGTTCAGTTCATACTGTGGAGAGTTTTATCAGTAAACTGTAACTATAGAATGAAAGGATGTTTTGCTGCCTTTCACAGCAGCTAGAGTCTGAGAAAAAAGTAACTTAATTCAGTGGACCGACTGCCGGCAACTTTTAAGGTGGAACGTAATGTTACTCAATGAATGAGCTGACAACTTGAATCTATCAAGACACCTTATATATTTCATATGACAACTTTGACCATTACCTAAGGTTTTATATGACAAATACTTTTAGTAGTGAGTTGATCTTCAACTGTTTAAAAATATATATTCATTTGGACCGGATTAATTGAACTGCATATATTCTAATCCTCACTCAGAGAAAAAAAAAGCATTGTAGAGTGTTGTTTCTGTGCACTCCAGCAACACTAAACCCCTGAGCTTGCCTGAGAAGGACTAAATGCACAGACTGGCCATTTTTAAATATTCCATTTAGAGTGACTCTCACTGTAGCTTGTTTCATTTTGTCCTGAAATTGTAACCTCATTCTGTGGGCAACAAACAAGGTACAGACTTCCATCTGTGTCACTGGTAATGAGGAAATGCAGTGAGTGACAACAACCCCGCCCACATTTAGGAGTACTGTTTGTGGTGGAAACACTAGGGTCTAGGTACCAAGACTGAAGGGTTACTTTTGGTTCCAAAGGAACCATACTGAAAGTATTAGGTTGAAACAGGGCTGTCTTTCCAGTGGTTTTTTAGCCTCCAAATGTGGGTGTTTTGCAGCGACCCATTGGCAGGGATAGTCGAACAAAAAATAGTTGTTTCTTAATGAGACATCGCTGCTTTTCCCGCCGGGACTGTGCCCCCAAAACTGGGTCATTTAAGCCAAAACATAATCTTTTCATAACCATAACCAAGTCGTTTTTGTAAAGTTAACCACATGTTAACCACAGTGTTGTTGAAATGCATCTGCTTCATAATAATGTGCAAATGTCTGTGGTTTGCAGAAACATATGCCATCATTCTTCTGGGGACTGGGTTGGTGACAAATAAATTGCATCTCAAGGTCCACATATCGGCTTTCTCGAGCTTTCAACTACATGTCACAGTCTTCATCAGCAAGGTGAACCGGGCCAGGTATCAGATCAGTGAAGTGTGTGTTGAACGTCAGTACCATTGTAATGAGTTATTTATTCAGACAACATATCACTTCAGTTTATTCAGTCAATTTGCTGATGAAGACCATGTGATGGGGTTAGCAGTAAGTGGACCTTGAGCTGGTATTTTCTCACACAAACTGATCCCAAGAAAACAAAACTCATTTTTTAATGAACTGATGAAAAGGTAAAAGAAAGTAGGGGAGTTATTAATGAGACACGGCTTTCATTTCTCAAGGACAACATTCCTGAGAGAAATTGCTTTACCTCTTGTGGGTGAGTAAAGGGTTGAAGTCAGAGAAAGGGAGAGGGAATGGAGTGAGGGAAAGAGAGAAAACAAGGCTGGCTTCCCATCAACAGAACAATAATTTGGTATGCAGCAGTAATGATGAAGCTAATTGCTCGCTAAACCAGTTTTCCACTAAGCTGACTACCCTGTGCAACAGCCCCCTCTCTAACAGGGTCCTGCCAGTGAAATGACACATCAATAGTTGTTGAAGCAATTAAATGGCGCGTCTCCCCCGTTGCCCTTCTTCCACGCGGTTAACGATTTTATCCCCAAGAGTGCAGAAATCGATGCGCTGCTAACAAAAACACAGGCATTCATATCTGCAAGGCTTTACTTTTGAAGTCAGCCGCCTCTTTGGACTCAAACTTTCAAAATGACATTATTATTTGTATTTTATAACACACTGCATGTCAGCGTATGTTGCAGTGACTGAAATGCAGTTTGACATTTTAATTATTTTTTAAATTCTAGGTCTCTCTTGGAAAAACAAATTGATCTTAAAAGAATAGTTTGGCATTTTGGAAAATAACCTTAATCACTTTTTTGGAGGGGAAGATCAATACCTGTCCCATAGGTGTCTGTTGAATGCAATTGCCAGCAGCTGGTTAGCTTAGCTTAGCACAAAGACTGAAAACAGGGGGAAACAGCCACAGAGGGTAACAAACTCCACCAGCCAGTCCCTCTAAATCTCAGTTATTAACATGTCATATCTTGTTTGTTTAATCTGTACAAAAAATAAAGTGTTAAAATGTCAGTTTGATATTACATGGAGCTGTGTGTTCGACTGTTTCTTGGCCAGGACCAGTTACTTTCTGGAGTCTCTTCTGGTTGCCTGGGAACTGCGCAGAGCCAAGAGCCTGTCATTTCTACACTTGTACAGCACAGATGAAACAAACGAGATATAACGTGTTAATTAGTGACCTTTAGAGATGCTGGTAGGCGGATTTTGTTACAGTTGGACATAACAAGCAGTTTCCTTCTGTTTCTAGCCCTTGTGCTAAGCTAAGCTGCTCACCCGCTGGCTGTTGTCTCACATCTAAAGGACACCAGAGTGGTTTCAATCTTCTTTATAAGGTGGCAGCCATTCTTCTGTCCACACTACAGTACTTCCATCAGCACTCAGTACATTCTTCATCACTCTGCAGTTTCTCCTTTATGTGCCCACACCCGCTACACTCAGAAGACAAAGCTCCACTGCCACAGGGTGGAAAATGACTACCGGCTAGTGTTAAGGTGGTGAAATGGTCGTCATTAGACATCATCATTATCATCAAAGTCTCATCAGTGGACGGAGAGACTGGAGCTGAGAGATGGCTGAGGTGTGTGTGTGCAGGCCTGTGAGGGTGAAATAAGAGAGGATTGCTGCCAGTCAGAGTTGGTTAGGAGTCATTAGATCCTTTGAGGTTGTTCAGCCTTGTTTCTTTAGAGAACCAGCATCTTTTTCATCTTTTATTTTCCTCTTTGATCCTGTGTAAAGCCGGTGACACCAGTCCAGAGGAACATTTGGCACCCGCTGTCATAGTTGCATTCAGTTTTAAAGTTTGTTTCTTTGGTCTGTAAGGTTAGTTTATATACTTTTGCGGTCTCTTTGTTGCCTTACAGACTTCAGTCCTTTGGTAGCTTTTATCCTCCCGGTTCAAAGACTTGGCAGCAGGGTCTAAACAAACCCCGTTTAATTCAGTGTAACTTTAAGCAAAGATTAATGAATTTTTACTGTTTACTTTCTCTGGTGGTGTTCATATTACTTTCATGAAGAAATACTGTGATTCGCTTTCATCCACAATTTCTGTTATAGTTTCTCTGCTGGATATCAAAAGTCAATAATAATTTTATTATATCCACAAATGCTTCTTTTTTTTGATGTTGCATTTTGTAGTGGCTCTGAATTGGAGTCCCACTGCTCCCAAACTACTCCACTATTCCCTTGAAATGGAAAGCACAAGGTTTTGCTTTCAGTCCTTAGTGCAGATATACTGAACTACAGGAACAAATACTTCAGATTTAGAGTAAATCACAACACTACCACTCATCCTTAGAGAGACATAAAGCTACTCTGCTTTTTCTCCTGGCTTTGGAAGGGTAGCAACAAATCAGAAAATACAACACCACAGGGCAGTATCTCGTGAAATTATTGGCCATGTCGGGGAATGTGATCCACTAGGTAATGCTGGCAGTTGGCAAAAGCAACATCAACAGAGAGAGTCTAAAAATAGAGGTCATAAGAAATTTAGAGTGACAAAATTTGAGATTTGAGAGAGTTGGAGAAGATGAAACGGCATGTTTTGCTTTGATCGCCTCAGAATCTTGTCTTTTATTACCTAATTAAAAAGTTATGACTTACCTCCTCGGTCAGATTACCTCACAGTGCTATTGTTGAAATGTTCTGAAGAGATCTTTTTTTGTTCAGATTAAACTTTTATTTTTTTTATTTACTGGTAGAGTGTAAGTCATTGTAATAGCCAACATAGATAAGACTAAGTACAGTGGTGAGCATTGTCGCCTCACAGCAAGAGGGCTCCTAGTTCAAACCCAGGGTGGGGGGTTTCTAACTCAAGGCTAGGGTGGCCCCTCTGTGCAGTTTGCATGTTCTCCCTGTGTCAGCGTGGGTACTCCGGCTTCCTCCTACAGTCCAAACACATGCAGGTTAATTGGTGACTCTAAACTGGCTGTAGGTGTTAATGGTTGTTTGTCTATATGTGTTAGACCTGTGATAATATGGCGACCTATCCAGGGTGTACCCCACCTCTCGCCCAGTGTCAGCTGGGATAGGCTTCAACCCCCTCCATGACCCCCAACAGCATAAGCAGTTACAGAAAATGAATGAATGATAAGACTTAAAGGGAGGATATTGTAAGCTGTATCAATTCCAGCAAAGTCTTATTTCCAGCTTGTTAAATGCTGAAGCTTGCTATGACGCGCTAAGTACCCCTCCTGCTTCAGTTTTGGACATTCAGGGAAGGCGTGTCAATTTAGGGTCATTACATGTGTTGTCTCTTCTAAGAATAAGTTTCTTTTTTCACAGGAAATGTACATTTTCTGCATTAAATGCATCTTTTTTCCAAATTAAACTTTGAATGAAAAAAACCCCACAACAACAGGTTTAAGTACCAAAAGTATGTTGTTAGGTGTGGATAACAGTTTTAAATAAGTACATTTATTATTGATGTAATATATTGTTACTTGACATATCTCACTAGCACAGTATGCTACACATACTAACACACAACGTTGTTGTTAAAATAACTGG
Organism: Chaetodon striatus; assembly: GCA_029783705.1. Taxonomy (NCBI): domain Eukaryota; kingdom Metazoa; phylum Chordata; class Actinopteri; order Chaetodontiformes; family Chaetodontidae; genus Chaetodon; species Chaetodon striatus. The sequence continues at coordinate 28,778,643 of JAPZEB010000010.1, read as the reverse complement.
ATTGACTTTTTGACACAAACAGTGGGCTCTTGGGTGAAAGTCCAGAGTTTGTTTGACACATTCACCTCCCCTTCTACCTGCCATATGCAGACTTTTTCGCTCTTTCTACTATGGTATTTGCCCAGACAGTCAAAAATGCTGCTGCCTGTCTTATAGCACTGCTACAGGATGCCTCTGTGTGTTGGTGTCTGACGCCAATAGCCACTAATCAGGTGTTGGTATTTGATGAACTGAGAGAGACCAGGTTGATAAATTCCTTACTTTCTAGTGTAGTGTATTCTGAGCACTGCAGAAATCTCTTAAATAAGCAAGTAATTTTTGACTATAATTTCTTAATATTTTTTTTCATAAAATATGTGAATACATATAGTGTAGTGACATGCTTTCTTTGTTTCTTATTTCAAGATACAAACACTAATTTCTAGGAAATATATGAAACAGTGATTTACAATGAAAACAGGTTGACGTTGTTGTTTTCCACTTTGTATGAGAAAGCAAGTTTACAGTGAGATATGAAAGGCTGATCAGTTTAGTCTTTCCCAGTTTGACTTCTATTTGTCTGTAGATAATATAGATGTCTGTGTGTGTGAATATATTCGTAGACATTAACATTCATTTGGTGTATTTTGACATCACAGTTACAGTTGTTTATTGTACCTGTTTTCTGAAGTTTATTTTGACAAGCAAATGTCAAGAGTACATTGCAGAATATTCAGGAGTTGACACTTTCTAACAAGTCCTGTACCCAAACAACAGAAAAAGGTAAAATGAAGTTTACATATCTTGAATATTGTTCTGAAGGTTATACAGTTGGTTTGTACAGAGAAGATCACACAAAGCCAAGAAAGTACAATTGAGGTTAAGAAGTTCATGTAAAAGTGAGCAGAATGAAGTTCTGACATTTTTTTTTTTTTTTTAGCTTTTGCGGTGTTTGACAGCAGAGTCATATTTCATCCAGCAGCGAGCAGCGTCTCACGCCTGGTAAAAGTCTTAGTGAGTTTCTCAGCTGTGACTTTCTCCCAGCTGACAGATGAAATTTGTGGCATTTCGCTGCCACCTTATCGATCTGCCTGGTATCACTGTCATTTATGCAAACTCCTCCAAGGACGTGAACCGATCGACCCGAGGAGATGAAAACAGGATCACTCTCTCACACTTTCTCTCTCTGTCTCACACTCTGGCTTTCTGTTTTCCCTCACACGCTCACCGTTCTTTTTTCATTGTATCAGGTTCAATCCATGCTGTTTCTTAAACAAAGGTAGTTATCTTGCCTTCCTCCACATTCACATCTCAAAACAATGCACACACAGACGTGCCTACAAGCAAATTACCATTGTCCACAGTAAAAGGAAGCTTGTTTTTTAAACTAACATTGCAGTTTATCTGGTTATTCAAAATGAATTACATAGGTGTACACCAGTAATGTTAATCCGAATGACATGGATTTTTCTCAAAAGGCCAAGTTGAAGTGGCGTGATGTGCCGAGGGGTGTCCTTATCTGATCTGAAAGATCGTTACTGGGGCAGATTAAGGCATTTTTTAACTGATCTGGATCCACTGTAATGAGCTGTATAGAGCCCGATCCGAACATTTGTTTTAAGTCAGCTGTCACACACATGTTTTTACTTGCAAAAGCTTTCATGCACAGCAACCCAGAGTGCAGCCTTCCTCAACTGTCCTCCACTCTACTGAGCCCCCATGTGTGCAAGAGCGGGACCTGAGCCCAGCCAGCCGCAAAACACCACAGGCCATAAAAGAAAAGGCAGTATGAGACTGTGTAGTTATGTTATTTCATGAAGTTATGCACACTTGTTTTTATTTTGGCTTCGTGTGTGAGTCTCTTGGCTTCGCTTTAAACTATGATGCTTGGTATTTCACCGCCCTGCACGGGGGTGAGACAGACAGCGGTGCAGAAGTGACGACAACTGCACTCAGCATGTCATTGCAAGTGCAACAAAAGCCCCTCGAGCAAAAAGCCAGTAGGACTGACATATTAATATAGCCTAATCTGTGCAAAATATGTTCAGACAACAAAAATAAACACTCAGCTGTATACCAATTATTCAGGTTACTCGGACACAGGCTTCACCGAAACAACAAACTCCGCAGAATACTCCCTTAAAGGGACACCATTCCCTCGAAACAGCGACAAGGCAAATAAGATTAAGGGAGGGTTTGTTATTTTATACTTTATTTTGTTGAAAATAATGACATAAAAAAGACTTATAAATACAAAAACATCAAGGAACAGCTTTGATGCAGGGAATTTTTTTTCTTAATGTATTGCAGAGCTATTCAGTTAGCACAGGCTATACGTTGGATTGATTTTAATAACTAATGTTTTTGAAGTGTGCACTGTGTAGCTGTATTATCTAGGAAAATTGAAGTATCAGATTGGGACTCGGTATTAAATGACTTGGATTTGGGACAATAAAACTTGATCAGGGCAGCCCTAAATGTAACTAAGTGCATATACTCAAGTACTGTACTTTGGTAGCCTATGTACAGTTTTGACATATCTGTACTTCACTTGTGTATTCCCATTTTGTGCTACTATTTACCTCTACTCAACATCTGAGAGACAAATAGAGTACACTTTACTCTGCTACATTTGACACTACAAATTTACCCAGTGGTATGCAAAGTATCTAAAGCTCTGTGCACTCCAATCTCCGTAATATCAGAAAAGATTTAGTAGTCATGTCAAATGCAGTGTGCCGAAAATACCAGGATGTTCTACTGCCTATGGTCATATTTTGCAGTATGTAAGCCAGCATGCTTTTCTGTCTACTCTTCTCCATATTACACCGCAGCGGAAGATGCGTCACATAAACTGAGCCAAAGACAGATGACATCTTGACAGCTGATTGACAGCTGTCAGAAGCTGTAATGAAGGATGACAGCCAATTCAAATGACTGATCACCAGTTGAATAGTAGTAACTGGAATATTAATTAAGTGAATAAATTAATACCAAGATTACCAACAACAAAAGGTCAAAGCTGTGAAAGTATCAATGACAGAGAAATGCATTTATATATTTGGCTATAATATGTTCGAATCTACAGTGTTACAGTTTAAAGTTAAAACTCCATACATTGCAAAATAACAACAGCAACACTCTCCAGATTGACCTCTGTCTTTGGCGATCTTGGCAAATGCTGTTTTGTCTTCATGGTGGCAGTTATATGAGCAAGAGGGTCAAAGTTCAAGGCACAATGTTATGACAAAGTAGTATGTTCTGATTGTGTGCACACTGCATGCAATAGTATGTACTTTGCAAGGGCCGCTGCAGTATGTACTAAAAGTACGAAGTAAAAGTATGCACAGCTTTTGTCTCCATATTACTACAACATTAAAACACTCTTACATGTATTTGTCAGTGATACAAACAGAGAAATATAATATTCTTTAATGATATAACATTTTGAAAGGAGCCATGATTCTGATTGAGTACATTTACTTTTTATACCTAAAGTATGTGAGTATTGTGTAAATATGTATGTACTTTGAGAATTTCTTCCACCACTGGATCTGGTTGAGACTCAAAAGAATTAAACTACTTTTAAACTCCATAGTACAGTAAAATAAATGTTATAATACAAAACAGTTTACAGTACTTTGGGCACATTAAATCCATGTAAACAATGAATAAATAATTGAAATTCTTACTGCATGAACAGAATAGATAACACTCAAAACTGTATGTTCATGTAGAAGGCCAATAGACACAAACAAAAATGTTCACTAAAACTTTACCATCCACCAGAGTGCTAAACCAAATGCAACTACTTCAGATTTCATCTGGCTTTCATTTGCATGGTAGCATTGTGTTCCTGGTCTGTTCATAGCAGGCATCATTAGCTTTATGGCCGGCAGCTTTACTGTCTTGGTCAGTCTCACTGCTCTCTTAAACTCCTTTTCCAGCCTCAGCAAGCAGAGCTGATACAACCACAATACAGCAGAAAAAGTTAGCAGCTATACCTGAACATGAAGGAGAATTTAGCAGCTCAAGAGCCAGATATTTCCCTCAGGAGTTGGTTGAGACCGAAAACAAAGTTAAAGGAAAGTTCGTAGTGGACATTTGTCATAAGGTGAAAATATTTCAGTATTGTGTTGACAGGTTGTAAAGATTAATGCATCTTTAAGGCAAAACTATGCTTCTTTATGAAGGTTTGTTTATGATATGTGCAGTTGTGGTTTCATTGTTGCAGTGTCCTGCCATATATAGTAGGAAAAACCTCCTCAAGAGTATAGCAACACATCAGACCCACATGGACGATAGGAAGATCTAAAGAACTGTAATTAGTCAGCCTGGGTTGCTTTGTGTTTCCTTATATTTTCAGAACTAATACTGTTCTTTGACAGTGAAGAGAAAAGAGCTATGTTGTCAGTTTCACTGAAATAATTATGTCAAACTTTGGTCACAAATTTGTTAAGGTAGTGAGCTCTTTTCCTTTTCCAAGATAATCCATCCACCTGACAGATGTGGCACATCAAGATGCTGATTAAACAGCATTATTACTTCACAGGTGTGCATTAGGATGTCCCGAAAAAGGACGCTCTAAAATTTACAGTTTGATCACACAACAAAATACCACAGATATAGCAAGTACAGTTGCAATGGTATGCCAGATTCAAGGTATGCCATGATATTAAAATTAACAGTTATCATACTGTGTACATTTGCTTATACATGATACTGTGGGGAAAAAACGCAACTGGACGGAAAATCTCAACTCTTTTTTTAGTTCTTTTTTAGTTTCAAACATAGTAATAAAACATTTGTTTAACCAAAAATAACTCTTCTGTTTTAATTCTTTTAAGGGTCATTCTGACTGATAATAATAGTAATTCTGTAATACTGTGAAACCACAATATTTTCACAGACGGTTATCATACCCATCTCCGTTGCAAATATACCGCTAAAAAACTACAGGTGCACCCCTAGTAGTTTTGAGGGACTGCAGGAATGTTCACCAGAGCTGCTGCCTGTGAACTAAATGTTCATTTAGCTTCCATAAGCCATCTCCAGTGTTGTTTTCCTGAATTTGGCGGTACATCCAACCAGCTTTACAACCGTGCAAGTGTGTTACATTGAGAGACTGCTGTCGGGTCAAGACCCTGATAAGGACAACGAGCAGCAGATGAGCTTCCCTGAGATGGTTTCTGATGGTTTGTGCGGAAATTCTTGGTTTGTGCGAACCAGTTAGGGTTAGTTGTAGATGCTGAATGTGGAGGTCCTGAGCTGGTGTGGTTACATGGGGCTGGTTGGATGTACTGCCAAATTCAATCGAAGACAGCTTACGGTATTGAAATGAACATTCAGTGTACAGCCAACAGCCCTGGTGAACAATCCTGCAGTCAGCATGCAAGTGGTGCTCTCTCAAAACTTTTGTGACATTTGTGGCATTGTGTTGTGTGATCATAC
>JAPZEB010000010.1:28740110-28766850 GCA_029783705.1 Chaetodon striatus | reverse complement strand
TAGAGTCACCAATTAACCTGCATGTCTTTGGACTGTGGGAGGAAGCTGGAGCACCTGGAGAAAACCCACGCTGACACTGGGGAGAACATGCAAACTCCGGACAGAAATAAAAATATTGGTGTAAGAAGTACAAAATTAGCTTCTGATGTGTAGTGGAGTAGAAGTATAATATAGCATGAATAAAAATATATACTTAAGTGGAGTACAAGTTCCTCAAAATTGTGCACAAGTACAGTACTTGAGTAAATGTACTTAGTTGCTTTACAGTACTGGTTGTAAATAAACATGAATTTAAATAAGTAATATCCATTTTTTGACAGTTCATGAATATTAAAACGAGCCAAAGGGACTCCTTAAAAATGGACTCGCAGCAGTCACCTCTGGGTCAGTCAGTCAGCACGAGACGGCACCACTGTGTATCTCACAGTCATCTACAGCTGCAGTAAACTACAGTCATTTCTCTGCACTGTAGCTGCACACTATCACATGGCAGCTGATCCGCTGGAGAGCCACAGAGCCGAGATCACATTCAGAAGGAACTCATCAATATTTAATCAACCGAATATTAATTATTTAGGTCTATATGTCATTTCTCCTTATGGGAATTACTCACTGACAGCGATGTGAATAACCTTGAACAGCAGAACACATATAAAAAGACATTTACATGCCATACTTCTCCACTAAGTGTGCCAGGAGGGAGTTGCCCCAGTGTTGTGCTGTGAATAAGATATAATAAATGAACTGGAATGAATGTACCTATTTAATGTTTTCATTTTCATTTTAGTATCATAATGAGCTTAATCAAGGCCAAAACTAAAGTCTATGCACATCAGCAAGTCTACTCAAAAAATCAGAATGCATTTTTTTTCCTTATATATTTTCTTTTGGGTTTCTTACAGCACCTTATTTGTCAGAAAAATGCATAAAAATTGTTAATAGACGTCAATGAAGTTTGGTGGAACTACTGCATTTCCACCCACACAATATGGTGCATGTATCCCATGGTTTTTTTTTTGTGTCCTTTGCTACACAATCAGATGCAATATCTAAATACTTTCCGTGATTAAATCAACAGTACAAGAGCAAGATCAGTGATGAGATGGACCTAAAGAGGCGGATCCAGTCTCTGGAGGAGTCCATGGAGCTCCATGAGAGGATGAAGAGACAGGCACTGGCTGAGTTCGAGAGCTACCGTCAGAGGGTGGAGGACATGCAGCTTTGCACCGAGGCTCAGGTAGACAGAGGAATGATGCGGGCTGTGTGTGTGCGTGTTTGTGTGTGTGTGTGTGTGTGTTTGGTTTGTGTGTGTGTGTGTGTGTGTCTGTCTGTGTGTGTGTGTGTGTGTGTATGTGTGTTTGTGTGTGTGGGTTAAGAGGCAGTGGTGCCTGGCATTATGCTGCAGTCACAGCTGCAGGTAATCAGTACGAATGTCTGTCGCTGTCCCCTGTTGTGAGGCTGGGGAGTCTCACTTGCCTGTCAGCACCACTGTGTGTTTGTCTGGACATTCAGCTTGTTGCCTCGACTGTAACCAGCATAAACCGCCCCCTGTGTTTATGTGCACATCAAACATGTTGTAATTAACCTACAGTTTTCTTAGCATATCAAAAGCATGTTGGAGACAGAGACACTGAAAACAAATCACACAGCCCCACAAAAAAAATGTCAGTCATTGAGAACGTCTCACTCCATTTATAACTCCCACAGGACTGTCCGTTCCTGTCAGTCTTTCACCTCGTGTCATCCTTAACAGTGGGTGACCGGGGTAATGGCTGCGCGCGTCATTTCTTCTTAAACGAGGCTGGCCAAAATGCTGCCTGGAGCTCGACATTTTTACTCATAATACAGGTAAATGTGAGGCTGTGATGAGCAACATGATGTGATAAAGATTGCGCAGGATCCAAACTGAAGTTTAAAATCCATTTTCTGTCCAAAGTCTCAGACAACAATAAGTTTCCTCTGAGGAAAACTGTCTACAAGATTCCCAAAATGTTATAGTGTCATAATGTGGAGAGCTCTGTGATTAAAGGGGGTGAGAGTAGTGACTGATGAGCCATAACTGTCACAGCCTCTAATGCACCCAACTGTAATGCATTCTTTCTATTTCATAAACCAAAGTCAGATGTTACGGGACAAAAAGTCTCCTCCCTCCCATTCTGGCGCCGATTCCACCTTAGGTGATACTTACTCCCAGTGATAGGGTCCAGAAAGTTAACTTTCTTAAAACAAACTTAAGATACTGAACAAAAATTTAGCAAAATGTTTGTTTTTGTCGCCATTTTTCTTGGGTTTCAGTTAAAAATCTAAGACTTTTTCATGCACTTAATAGATATATTCTCTCAAATTTGAGTTGCTAATTTGATAAAACCGTGTAAGTGAGCAGTTCTTTTTCCCAAGATCATCTATCCTCCTGACAGGTGTGGCATATCAAGATGCTGATTAAACAGTATCATCACGACTCAGCTGTGCTTTGGGATGGTCATAAGAAGAGGCCACTCTAAAATGTGCAGTTTTATCACACAACACAACGCCACAGATGTCATGTTTTGAGGGAGCGTGCCATGTCCACTAAAGCTGCTGCCAGCTGACTGAATGTTCATTTCACTACCATAAGCCATCTTTAATATAATTACCCTGAATTTGGCAGTACATCCAACCACCCTCACAACCACAGACCAGGTGTTGCCATGTCCAGTGTCTTTACCTTCAAGATTGTCTAAGTCCAGCCACTTGGACAGCTGATGCAACAGATGGTTTGCACAACCAAAACCTTTCTGCACAAACCGTCAAAAACATCTCAGGGAAGTTTATCTGCATGCTCATTGTCCTCACCAGGGTCTTGACCTGACAGCAGTTTCTCAACGTAACAAACTTGTGCAGTTGTGAGGTTGGATGGATGTACTGCCAAATTCAGGAAAACGACATCGGGGACATTTTATGGTTGTGAAATGAAACTTGAGTTCTCAGGCAACAGCTTTGATGGACATTCCTGCAGTCAGCATGCCAGTGGCACACTCCCTCAACACTTGGCACATCTGTGTGTGTGACTGAATTACACATTTACAGTGTCCTTTTATTGTGACTATTCCAAGGCACATCTGTGTAGTAACACACCTGTCAGGTAGAGAAATCATCATGGAAAAGAAGTGCTCACTAGTCTGTTGAGCGCATGAGAAAGTCTTAGATCTTTAACTTAAACTTGTAAAAAAAAAAAAAGAAAAAAGAAAAAAGGGGGAACAAAAGTGTTTCAATTTATGTTTTGTTCAGTGTAGTATAACGACAGTATGATTGAACACAACCTACCGTGTTTTGCTGCGGTTAGTGCAGAGGAGTACCAAGCTTCTGCCTTGTCTGTTATATATCAGGACAAGTGTATGAGCCAGTGTGTGTGACCTTTCCCTCGTGTGTGTGTGGGTGGATGTATGGACAGTGAGCATTGTTACCAATCGATTCAGGATGGACAGACAGATGGTTGACATTAAATCGACTCACAAACAGAGGGTAGAGGATGTGCAGCTCTGTGTTTAGGTCAAAGGGAATGGATGGATGGTTTTGAGTGACTCTCAACAAAAGAACATACAATTACACCGAGGCTCATGCACATATTAGTAACTTTATTTATCAGTAGTTTGTTTCAAGTGTGAGCAGCCCACTGGTCGAGGGCTCTATGTTGAACATAATTCACCATTCAAATGAACCTTCTGAGCTTATGTTTTCAGGTACAGATTGCACCTAGTAGTTAACACAAGTCCCTGATTGTGTAATTATCTGCTGCCTTCGTAAGTGAGTGCTAATTTCAGACTGTGCAGGCAAATTTAATAAGAAGGCGTAAATCTGGCCCCGAGAGGTGTTTATCATGTTGCTTGCCTGCTTCATGATACTGTGAATGTAGAGACCACCCTTAAAGTCATTGGTATTGAATATCAGTGTCAATATGCACCTGGTTGATTGGAGAAAGTGCTACATGAATGGTTTTCTATTTAATGTGTTTGCTGGTTTTCAGTGCTAAAGCAGGCTGGTTGGCAGCCAGAAGGTCAAATCCCCCGAGCCGGTACATCACCACCTGGCTTAGAGCTGTTTAAAAAGTTAACCACGGTGTAAGAAGCCATCAAACCCATATAGCAGCCCTCCTGTTAGCTCAGTCTTTCATTCCTGTCTTTTTCTGGCAGCACACGCAGCGTGTGGTGTCCATGTCAAGGGAGGTGGAGGAGATGCGACGGTCCTTTGAGGAGAAGCTGCGTACGTTCAGCCAGGCCCAGACCCAGTTTGAGCAGGAGAAGAGGGCTGCTCTGGAGGAGCTGAAGGCCCAGCACAGACAGGAGATCCAGGAGCTCCTCCGCAGCCACCAGAGTCAGAACGCAAACTACAGTAAAGACCAGGAGAAACTGGGGCAGCTCCATAAAGCCGAGGTAACACACTCACGACTGCAAAAGTAGAGCAGAAATGAAAGCCAAAGCAACAAACCAAATCACAACAGGGGGGATCAGAAAAAAGTGGGACAGCTGTGATTACTATGTTATAAACTGTCAGGGAGTTAACCTGCTACATCAACTCTAACTGTTTCTGTATGTAAGGTCACTGCCATCATACCAGAGGGGGGTGAGGAAGCATTGTACACATTTTCAAGTGTTTAAATATCTCTACACCAAATCATTAAAGCTGGAGGAGGCAGAAAAATACACTTCCTGCAGCTCTCTCCTCTTTGTCCTAAGCCCCTCCCACCAAAAGACCACAAGCATAGGCTTCATACAGTAACCAAATATTTCTCATACACTGATTTATTTAATCATATTTCTTTGAAGAGCTCTCTCTCTGTTTATCAGACCACAGATGAAACAAGAATTAGCTAGCTAGCCCATAGTCCCTCCGCCTCACATCCTGCAGCTGTCGACTGCTTGAGAGCCTTTGGTTGGCTGTTGTAGCAGCTTGAATCTGGACAGTGTAAACCCCCCCAAAGGGGCATGCATCACAGTGGGTGGTTGGCCAGCAGCAGCACCAGATGTAACGTGTGTAACAGCAGCAACAGAAATATTGCTGATGCGGCAGGGGAGTCAGGCTGTCTAGTTTCCCCTAAGCTGGGGTTTATGCTTGCTGGATTCGTGTTGCTGGGGCTGCAGCTGGAAGTCCGTCTTCAGAGCTGCTGCCCACTCTTCTCTTGGTGAAGTGTTCTGTAGCTGCGTGGAGCGAGCGAGGTGGAGGACACACTGTAGCCCCTTTTGCACTGCCTGTTCAAGGCAAGGAATATACCACTGCTCTGCTGTGGTGTCACCTGTGGTGTCAAGCTAACTTAAAGAAGAAGAACAGTGGCAGTAAATGTCCTCAAAGTGGGAAAACAATGAGATCCAGGAGCTCCCTAGTTTACTAGCAGAGGATGAGATCAGCCACCATATAATGGTGACAGTAGATGATTCGTATCTCTATATTTTGTCTGTGTTTTATGTCATACTAGAGGCCGATGCTCTGATGTTATGTGTCACGCCCATTAGACCTCTTTAGATTCTGAGGGGATGCTGTCTGTAATCCCACACTGGAGCAGAATGATGCCATGTCATTTTGTTCTGTGTAAAAATGCATATTCTGCATTAAGAAGGCAATTTCTGTGTAAAAAGGGATGTGATTTGCGGCTCTAGCTAATGTTAGCTACATAAACGTAAACTTAAAGTTGCTTTAGCTCTGGTTAGCAGAAGGCTAAACTATTAGCAACATTTTTGCTACATCTCTGAAACACTTGGCCGATATTGACGTGTTTTGTTGTTTTATTGGCAGACTCTCTTGTAGATTCTCTTTTTAATAAGTCTGTCCCTCTTTTTTGGGTTGCTTTGCAGTGTGGACAGTTGTTGCCAATGCTTGAAAAGCAACTTTCCCAGTAGGATTCTCCACTATTGAATCGCGCTTTCACCATAGGGATGTTAATGTGCATCTGCATGTGTAGCACAGCCAATAGGAACGACCTTTTGGGGTTTTAGCCCGATGACACCAAAATAAAACTTCCTACCCCAGCTTTAAGACAGCCCTCTGTTTTTCATTGCCCCAAACTTCACCTGACATGAGCTGTCCTCCTGCTGTGCTGATTTGTTATAGGTGGATTCTCTGACCGAGCGGGTGGAGGAGCTCAAACAGGACAAGAAGAGACTGGTGGAGGAGTATGAGGCCAAACTCAGCAAGGTACATTATTGTAGCTACTGGACACTTTGTGCTGGGACACACTGCAGATAACCTGGGTAATATTTCCTGAGGTGAAGTATTAGGCTCTTATTACATCTATGCAGGTCTAAAGAGGTATATTTTATAAAGTAAATACTTTCATACGTAAACTTAATAAATGCACAATGCTGGAGTCTGTCCTGTTCAGCACTGGATGATAAATGTCAGCAAATCTGCATCTATTTATGCAAATATATTGTTTATTATATTGAGGGTGGAATAGTTATTCATTTGCTTTGAAACCTTGGACACAAACCTCAAACGCTGAATTATGCTCCCGTTTACTGAACTTTCCGAATCTACCGTGAACCCTTAAAATCTCTGAATTTCCTCAGAGATCGGTTATCAGCTTTTGTTGAATTAAAACATCAGTAAAATGTAATTAAAAATTGCTGTTTATAACACTGCGTTTTATCTTTTTGTAGCACAACCAAGAAACACCTCATGGTGTTGTAAAGTATAAGAGGCTCTGCTGACGACAGTAATGGTTGAAAAAGAACCAGAACTACATTTATTGGCACAGCTTTGTTGACCTTGCTGAAATTGGAGGCTGTGATCTGCAGATTTGTATACAGCAAATGGTACTGCATTTAGAAGATATTAATTTCAATAAAGACACATCATTGATAGTGAACGCCGTCAGCCAAGACATTTTGGCTTCAAATTTCGCCTGCGTTGATTGTTTTCACATAAGAGTGCATTTTGATGAGAAAGCTTTTCAAACCATCCAAAACGTCTCCCAGTTTTAATCCAGTTTTTCAGACAGAGGAGTAAAAAAAAAGTCAAAGTTAGTAAAGAAGATAAAGCACAGTGTCCATGCTAGAGGCTTTGTGTTTTATACCTCCATTAATCTGTTTTGGATTAAGGTGTTTTTTCACACCAGTCTGTCCGTCCCCAGGCTCAGGCATTTTACGAGCGCGAGCTGGAGGCCATGAAGAGAACTCAGCAGCTGACTGCCGACAACCTGTTGGCATGGAAACGCACCGAGGCCGAGCTGCGGCGGGAATTTCAGACTCAGGAGGCGGCGCTCCAGAAAACCCTCGGCAAACTGAGGGCCGAGTTGGCCAGGGTATCGGACGAAGCTCGGGAAAACCGGGAGAAGTCCCACAAGCTTCAGGCGTCGCTCAACACAGCTGAGAGCACCGTCAAGGTGAGTCTGAACCTCCAACAGCTTGTTCAAACACATCGCCATCTTTGTAGTCATATGCTTTCGCTATAACTGGGCTGTAAAGAATAAAAAGGACAGCACCAGAGCATCCTGTAATTTAACTGAACAAAGTCTGTGATTGGCCGTATTCTGATGCAGTTTTTATGGGAAGCCTACAAAATGTGTCCTTTTGTAATAGGTGATAAAATGGGCGTGTAAAATAAAACGGTTATATGGGATAAAAATTAGATAAAATGACTTCAGCCTGGTGTTGATACTTCACTTCACAGATTAAATTCAACAAACTGTTTTATCTGACGTTACCCTCTGTCCAGACATTAAACATCCACAGCAGAGTACACTTTGCTTTGAGAGCTTAGTCAAACACATTTGTTTCAACCACTTATAATGACCTTTATTTACATCAGCTGTACACATTACAGGCAAACAAAACAGTCCTATGGCAGCCATTTTTATTATTATGATCATTACCAATCAAGTGTTTACATCATGTTAACATTTTGTTCTAGCTGCCTTCCCCTTGGTAACTTAACGTGGAGTTTTTGACAACTGTTAGCACAAGCACACACAAAACGTATTAGTCATTCCAGTCACCTATTAAAAGTTGGTGCCGTTAACAAGCAAAGACACACAGCAATGCACCAGTGAGGGAAGTGAGGAGGAAGACTGCAGGCTAGAGAGCATGAATGTTTTCTGTGCATGATACACAACATGAAAAAATAAATAGGTTTGCAAATGTTTAATGAGAAGTGGATGCACTCAGCATGTTTGTTGGACCCAAAGGATACACACAACGCATTTGATAAGAGCGACGAAATGTAAACTGAACATTTTTTGGTCGCTGGTTGAACCTGTTGAAGATCAGACGATCACAGTGTTGTTCATGTGTGCTGTTTACTTAAAAGCTGCTGTTGTCGTGAACATCTTTATTATTTGTTGTTTATTTTTAATGATGTCTGCGGTGCCACAAAGCACCTTCATGTTGAATTTCATGAATTTCGATCATGTTGCTGACACAATATGTTTACATGCATTTTTGTTTTCATAAAATTGTCACCAGCGTTTTAGCCATAGAACAAACAGCAGACTTGAGTGTAGTAAGTTCCCCTTTTTTTAATTCTCTCCACCCTGATAACTTGTGCATGTCCGAAGACAAATAAAACAAAATTTCAAAGACGACACCGCGTAGCTTACCAGTAGCCTGCAGCTGCACTCAAGAGGTACAGTCCTGATACATTCGTCATTAGTTTACCATTTCCTGGCAACAAGCTAAAAAGTCTGTCGTCTGTACTTCTACCCTCCAACAACTTAATCTACCACTCCATAAATCCACCAGCAATCTCCCAAGCTACTTGGCAATCCATCCCCGGCAGCACATCAGCCAGATTATGGAGGTAACTGCAGTGTTCCCAGAGCTTTGCTTAGCTTGTGTATCAGTCACAACAGGCATCACTTGCTTTTGTTTTTGTTGGTTGAATTTTTGAATGAGTAATTTTAGGCTACTCCTATAAATGTATATTCTTTGTATATTATCAGGTGTTAATTACCTCTTGTAAATATATTAATTTTTTTTTCATATTCCAATTCCAGGGTCTGAATATTCTTAAGAAAAAGTAGTATTATATTATCATTAAATTAGTGACATAAAATGGTCTAAAATGAGAATAATAATGGTTTTTGCAATTATTTCTGGGACAATATATCATCCATCAAATGTAGTTATCATGACATGCCTATGACTGACAGCCTTTTAAGGGTGATTTCACTCTTGGTCCTTTTCAGCCCTCTAAGCAGACTCAGAGTGGTGACTCAGCGTTTTTTGGGCATATGTGGACATTCCAAGAGAACTCAGACCCCTCTGAAGCGAGACAAACTCAGACCAACCCCCAAGGTGGTTTATGTTTGGTTCGCTTCAAGTCTGCAGTGCGGTTTAACCTTTGCCTTGTCAACACAAAGTACACCAGGTTTGCTTCATTCTTTGCCGTTGTATTTAGCCCTCTGCGGAAGATAGTGCACGCCTCCAGATGTGGAATGTAGAATACATCAAACGGCAACAGATTGCAGCACAGAAACGCTAAGGTTTTCTTCCAATTTTAAGTTAATCGGAAAGTGAGAGGCTTTGTAACCGCACTGCAGTCAAAGTAAACACCAAACTATATCAATATATATATACTATATATAGTGTGAACAGAAAGAGGACTGAGGCCACATCAGAGCTAGAGCTGACCAGAAAGAGAGCCAAAAGAACTGACAATGTGACATAAGAAGGACTGAGTCCCTTTCCTGTTGATCCACTTTCAGGTCCACTTTCAGAGGACTGAGTTGAGTTTGTTTAAAAAGGATTATACATGAAAACACCTTAAATATGGAGCCCTTTCTTAGCACCTACCAATCCGGTAGTAATGGGTGCATTTTGTGTCAGGCCAAAATAGCAACGTAGTGTTCATTTTTCAAGTAGATCTTTCTGAAATTCCACTCTCTGAGCTCTGTAAGGTCTTGGTGTACACTCACATGACATTATCTCCACCGTTGAAAATGAAGTTGACACGTGCTCCGGGGGAATCGGTTAAGTAGGTCTGTTTTGTTGTTATGATATGCTCAGAAGTTTGTGTGAAATTATCACTGATTGCTCAGAAGGCAGGAAGGGGTCCCCCCTTCTCAGTGTTACTGAGAATATGATCAAGGTCAGCAGTGGTTGGTGTGCCTGGAGTTAATATTTCCATTCCTTTTCAGAGCAATTAACTGTAACCCAGATAAAGAAACGGCAACAGAGCAGAGAGCTCGCTACCAACTTCACTTGACAGCTCCTCCAGATTCTCTCATTTGATACAAGATTCAAGGCAGTAAAACAGAAATCAGAGGGTAGAAACAGTTTGATCTAGCCTTTCATACAGCACGTAGCTGACGTGTTGTTACGAACGTAATATATCACAGTAATCTCTTAATAACAGCCTCAGTCTTTGAACATACCCCTTAATCCTTCAACTGCTGCAGTGACATACTAGATTTTAATTTAACCTTAACAAGCTCGCAACAGATGTTTAAATCTTTGTTTTGATCTTCCACATATCTCATTATTCCTCTTGACTATAGTTAGTCATCATTTGGTTTCCTTAAGGTAGCATTTTGCTCAAGCAGGGTGACATTTTTCGACTTCTCTTCACTAAATTTCTTTTCACTCTTGAAAATTAAAATGTTGCACCAAATCAAAATGTTCCCCAGTCTCAGGAGGCATAATTACTGTACCGGCGGCATACTTCACGGGCGGAAATAGTGGCATCAAATATCGACTTAACACCAGTCGAAAGCACTTGTAGTTGGTGTCAGGATGCTACAGCTCCCTGCTTCACTGTTCTCTGTCATCCTCCTTTAGCTTATGATTTAGGAGGCAAATCTGCAGAGAAATGCAAGCAAATGATGGCTCGGAGTAACTGAGACAGACGTAATTAATCGCTGACTGTTCACAAGCTTCAGTAGGAATATGCACGCCAAAAATTACAAATTATCCCCCAAGTGAAATACTCCAGCGAAGCTTTGGTAAATTGCTGCTGTCACTGTCTTTGGACTAAATACTTCACTCTCAGGTAAAGCCTATCTGGACTGGCTGAGGGAAGCTTTTAGCAGGATAAAACAATAAATCATCTAAAGCACAGTTTTCAGGGCCTTTTATATTTAAATGGAAATGCAGGATTCAGTCATGTCCAATAAGGATGATTGACAGAAGTGAGGCTCTGTGTGTTTGCTTTATTTTACTGTTTAAATATGATGAGGAGTGAATCAGTGGTAATGACTAAATGTTGTCAATAATAGGATTCCTCTTTTGGCCCAGATAACTCAACTGAGGTGCAATTAATTAAACTATTAAACTATTTTTACCCCTCCTCCAGCCTCAGACAAACACACTCATGTTTGTTCACTGTACTTGTGGGGACCCTCGTCTACAGCGTATGTTCCCCAGCCATTGCTGGAAGTAGTTCACAACAAATGTGTTTTTCATTCCTGTTGGAGCAGCATTTACTTTTACAGTGCCCAAGTGTTTTAGGAAATTACTGGTCTTGTTAAAAATACGGAAGTATGGGGCGCCCAGTGGCTCAGTGGTTAAAGCAGGCATCCCATACACAAAGGCATTGACCTCACTGCAGCAGCTTTAGGTTTGATTTCAGCCTGCGGCCCTTTGCTGCATCTCTCCCCCTTTCACAATTAAGTCTGTCCTGTGGAATCAAGATATCATACATAATTGTGTCAAGAATTATGCCTTCATTAGAGACAAATGGGTTTAGAATAATGCCAGACTTAACCTCTAACAACCATTTAAAGAAGTGAGGACTGAACAGAATATATCCACTTCCCCTCAAAAGTAGAGATGTTCCAAAACCACTTCTCCCCTCCTGATATCAGCTCTGTTGCCTGAATTTGCCTGATAGTGACCACCGATCCAACACTGTTGTGTGGAAAAAAGAAAACATGAACAGCAGTGTACCACCAACCCAGTACGGCTGTGATATGACTGCTATGATGTTTTAGTTAGTTAAACCTTTTATGTACTTCAACAAATACATGCAGAAAATGAATAGCACAGAACTTTTTAAAAAATTGTTTTATTTGGTTGTCACTCATAAAAAAAAAATGCATTTTAGTAATAAATAACAATTTGCTTTAAAACTAAATGCAGCCACAATAAAGCAACATTATTGCCACTCCTTTGCAACTAAAGCCCTGCATACTGCCTTTTTGCTGATTGGACTTTCCAGTGTAAAACGTTTCCAAAATGCTGACATTTTGCTAACTGCTAACGTTACACTATTTAGTGGAAATAAATTCTTCTTTACAGCTCTAAAACAGTGGTTACTAGTAGCTGCACAGCACGACTTGCTGTGTAGGCTACTTTTTTAGAGCAGTGAAAGACAAATTGATTTTAAGGAAAACTGCCATTTTATCCGCGTGTAAAACTACTTTAAGTTTATTAATTCCATGGTATCAGATCGTTTTATAGACTTGAATACTCGCCAGTGCCTGATCCAGCATTGTAGGCAGTATCAGAAGCATTTCTGATACCGGTTATCAATATTGTAACAACTCTACTCAGAAGTGCCGTACTGAAAATTCAAATTGGTCCTCACATAATGTACAGTAACACATCATAAACTAAGTCTTAACCCTCCAGTAGCCATTAGAAGAAGTCAGGACAGGATAAATTGTACTTATTTTCCAATAGGGTCCTTACTTTGCAAAAAGTCTAAACTTCTTAAAATTGTTCTCTTTGGATCTAAAGCTCATACTGGTCCTCTCATAGACAGACATACAAGAATGAATGAATGAAGAAGAATGAACACACATGGTCATACGCTGCAGCTACAGGGACTCTTTTTGACATAATTTTAACCTTATTTTAACAACAACAACAACTCTGATTCACCGTCTTAGTGGACCAGCAGCTCAACCCGTCAAACAACCCTTTGAAAAAATAAGGACTGGACATATTGTCCTTATTTTCCAATAAGATTCTTACTTTTAAAAAAGTCTTCACTTCTTAAAATTGTTCTCTTTGGCTCTAAAGCTCACGCTGGTCCTCATATAGACAGACAAACAAGAACTTATAGACACACATGTTTACACACTGCAGTTGTGAGGACCTTTTTTGACATAATTTTAGCTATACTTTAACAACAACATGCATAACCCTGACCCTCACCCTGACCTTAACCAGGTCTGAATCATCGTAGAGGACCAGCAGCTCACCAGAAAGTATGTACGACTCGGACAAAAAACGACGGAAGGCTGAGCCTGCTAACAACCAGCAGAGGTGACCATATGAGTAACACACTGACAAGCAGATACTTGGACCATGGTTTTACTCCCCCATTCCTAAGGCTTAACGTCACCCCTTAAGGTTGCTTTATTCTTGGGGGAGTGTTACATTATTTTACCTGTGCCCGTGCACTACGAGATACACCTCACAATGTGGGCTGGTTCTCTTATTAGTTTAAACCCTAACCCTAAAATCAAGTCTTAACCCTCAAACAGCCGTTTGAAAAAGTAAGGACTGAACAAAATGTCTCCACTTTCTGAAAAAATCGTAACCCTCAAGGTCTAAAACCCCAGTTGGACCTCACAGAGATGTACAAGACAGATAAAACATACTCTCTTTTTCTCTCTGTATATATGCCTTATCTAAAACTAGTAGTCACAAAGTGTAGCTACCTGCTTTAGGCCCATCAGGGAAATCAGCACGCACACACACAGTCTCACACAGACATACACACACACACGTTACATCACATCTAATTTGTGTGTGACTCCTCGGTGGTTATTATCACACTGAGGTTTCTTTGTCTTAGCCGTAGCAGCAGTAATTAAGTTTGAGGCAGGCCGTTTGATGGGATTGAAAGATGTGAAATTGCCTCTCATAAGTTCCTACAGAGTGCTAAATCACACAGCTACTGTACTGTGTGTGTGTCTGCGTGTGTGTGCTTTTGTGTGTGAGCACATCAAATCCCTCCCTGAAGTCTAGTTCTTATTAATTGAGCAGCAGTCAGCATTTACATCCCTGATCCTCAGTATTAGTAATATGCCACCAATATGCTTCATTCTATACCAGCTATGGCAGCCCAGTATGTCTGAAAACTCACTGCTGGCTTTAGATTAGAACAGCTACAACTTATGCAATCACAACTTAATTGTAACATAATAATGATAGTAAATTAACTCAAGTTTAATTTACTTATCAAGAGCATGTGGGTGTTTCCTTTATCACATTTTTTTAATACCCGTGTTTCAGTGCCAGTGTAACGTTTTTGAATACAAGAGCTTCAGAGCCAATGTCTCCTTTGTAGTTCAGGTTTTATTTTTAATGCCAAAATCTAAAGTCACAGTGGCTACATAATTGTACTCGTTGATTGACAGGAATGTACATCGATCAGTTCATGTGCAAGACTCACTTAAACAGTAGTCTGCCTACTTTGTTGTCTTTTATATAATGTTTCTTATGTAAGTCAGGTACTGTATGGCTGCCACTCTGCTGTGTCTGTTAACAGCGTTTTCTTTCATCTCGTTTGTCCTGTGCCTCTCTAGGACCTAACCAAGCAGCTGGACGAGGTGACCCAGAACTCAGAAATTGTGGAGATCCGTCAGAAGGAAGCCGAGTGTGAACTAGAGGCAGCCAGAGATCGAGTTCAGCAGCAAGCAACTGAAATACTGCTCAAAGCCAGTAAGACCTTTCTCCTCTCTCAAATGGTACTCGTAAAGCTCATGAATACTCGCACCCACGCTACCCACAAGACACTTCCTGGGCTTGTCATGCAAACACATCAAACACATCCACTAACAGCCTCTCTCATCTTGTCTGAGGCATCATGGCCTGGAACACTTTAATGGTGTACGGTAATGCTGTATATCTCAGCTCATGGTATTCCCAGTCCCTCTGAGGCAGGAGAAACCATTCTCATATCAATTATGCGCAGTTTGTAGTGTGAGTGTTTGTGTGCACTCATGTTGGAAATGTTGTTGCATGTTAGAATCTGATTTAATTTCTTGTGATGTTTCTCCGTCAGTCCTTTGTAACTCGGTGAAGAATTATGCTCGGCCCATTAGTTTCTATGAGCTCCTCGTGCCCAAGGAGAGTGCTTCTTCACTTTCCACTGGAGCTGTTTGCATGTGAGGGAGACGAATACAATCCAGCTGGTGATTGTAACTGTCACGTATACCAGTTAATGCCGGTCAAGCTCCTCGTTTACTTCAACTGTAAAGGGACCAGAGGTTGGTTTTTTTTGGCTCCTTTGGTAGGTACCATTTATATTAAAGGGCAATTCCAGTTGTTGACCATCATTTCAGTGGTCACTAAAGTAATGGCTGATATCTTGAACCATAGCAGCATTGCTACATTGGTGCATTACGGGGCAAGAGCAGTCATAACTGTGTGTGGTCATCGTTTATCCAGGAAGTTGCTTGGTAAACTGTGGTAGACGCTTACAACCAACAGTTTTGGTAGTAATTTTATCACTCATCATTGTTTTTATGCTGCAAATAAATTGGTCTGACCTGGGCATCTCTCAGTGCTCGTGTTTCTTACCCTTACACACTGATTCAGATTTTAACCTGTTGAGTACAATGATAAATAGAAACAATGGCCACAACGACGTAAAAAAAAAAATTCTCATTATCTCTTAAGGCCAACAAATTTTATCCTGGTTCCAAACCTTGGAGTTGACACTCACATCTCAGATTTGTTGAGTGATTCAAGTTAATCTGGTGAGATTGGTGGGCAGAATTAAGAATTAAGATGATTTAACCTCTGAGGGCAACTGCTAATAATTTGGGAATTCTGGTGTCGCCAACAGATATGTGGGCCTAATGACGTCCCGACTGAAAGTCTAGCATGATTGATTTTCTTTTTGTCGTTCACAACTTCTCCCGTCACAGTCGTCACTTTGACCAATAGAAACACAGCCATCTGCTGCTGCTGTTACCACAACAGAGTAAAAAAGGAAAAATAATGGCATGAAAATGCAGAGCCACTTTAACAACCTGCTGAGTACTGCCATTAGCATCAGGCTAGCAAAGAATCTTATTTCTCCATGATGGAGGATATAAAGAAATTAAATCAAAAATTACTTTTACTTTTACTGACCACAACTGCAGAGAGTACCAGCTTTATTTGAAACAGACTACATTATAAACAGGACGTTATTTATTATTCCCTCTGTCTGCCCTCATAAAGTTAATGCATCGCACGGTCATTTCAAACTCAACACTTAAAATTAAAATACTGGTTGATAGAATCCCTTCATTTTCTAAACAGGCTTTTATTGTGAAACATTTGCAGGACCTTGTTGTGGAGGACTCAGTGACTTGCATAGTTTGCATACGGTACTTTAAATTTAGCTCCTGACATGTGGTGGTGCATTTTGCGTTACTACAACAACATTTCGGCTGGCATGATGGCTGAACAGCCATAGTTACTGACAAAATAGTAATAATGATAAAAACAGGACAAGAATAACTTGATGATATCACAGAGGTCATGAAAGACGATCAGGGATGATTCGTAATGGACCAGCAGGTAGCCTGTCATGTCTGTCAGCCAAGGCATGTCAAGATATAATGATTACACATCGCCTAATCTGACATAGTGACTGTCAGAACAGACAGAGGTGTTGTGTAGTGTGAACCCGGCATAAATCCTTGTCTAATGATAGCCGATGGGTTCAGCCAATGCGTTCCTCCTCTTTTACTCTCCACAGTTTACCTGCAGACAACCAAAACCAGCTCAAACGTGATTGGTCAGTACTATTCACACTACAAACAGATTATACATGGGAAGCAGAAAACGTGATACACAAATTTTGTCCTGATATCTGTTTATAACCCCAGCTACAATGATGATGATGAACATGGATGGCATTGATGCAGCTGTAGAGGTTGTTTTACAATTTACAAATATCACAACCCTTTAAACACTGAAGTTTATTTGATTACCTTGATGACCTGAAAATTAACTTCTGAGTTGACTGTAAATGACATCAACAGGATGGATACTACAAAACAAAATACCACTTCCTCCAAAGCACGAAATTGGCCGGCATGAACAAAATGTCTGGGTGAATTAATGAGGTTAAACAAAATGGTAATTCAGCAAAATTTACTCCAGTTACAAAACTTAAGTTTAAAATGCTGACATCAGTTTATTTTACGCGTGTTGGTTGCATTCACAGAAAACCTCAGAGAATGACAGTATGCAGATGACATCGCTTTACTCTCTGCATTCTGCTCACGTCTGTTGACTCTGTCCTGTCATAGGTCAGATAAGCAGCCTGCAGGCCACCCAGATGACCCAGGAAGCAGCCATCAGGGACCTGGACAACGAGCGGAGCCGGCTGAAGGACAAAGTGCTGAGGATGGAAGAAGAAAGGGAGTCCCTGCAGAGCCAGAGCCAGGCGCTGGATGAAAGACAGAAAGAACAGCTCCAGTCCCTGGAGAAGGTGTGTATTTGTGTGTGGGTGTGTGTGTCTTTTGCCAGTGTGATTTGTATTCACTTCAGGCTGGAATAACACTGTTCTGAATAACCAATAAGCCATCAAGATGCTGTGACTGGAGATTTTGCTAGACTTTGCTCCGGACCTGTTTTTCCTCCTTCAGATACAGTCAGTAAAATATTCTGCACTCATATTTTGGAGGATAGGTCCTTGCATAAAAAACATGTCAAATTATACCACCAAGAAAACTCAAAACAAGTGATTAGCATACATTTTGGGATAATATAAAATATATTAACATTGGTCTCTGTGCATCATTATTTCAGGTCAGATGAGCCACATTTAAGATGAGATTTGTCTTTTCAAGTAGAAAGTTTGTCTTGTCTGTTTTTCCATTTTGACATCAACTCCTCAATAATCCCCAAAATCCAGCCTCTTGGAGAGAAAAGCCCAAAAGTAAAAGACTATTTGTTGGAGCTATGAAGCAACTCTAATACACAAAAACTGATTTATTTCCTCAGTTCGATCGAGTATTTCTTTTTTCGTATTTATTTTGCAACACTGACGTTTCTGTGAGTTTACAGAGTAACCCCCATGTGTACCGTGGTGAGCTTGATACTTTGCCCAAAGCCAGTCTGTGTTGATGTTAAAGGACTGTTTGACTTGAATTATTGATTTATTTTAGGAAGTCCTTTATGGAGAACACAAAATGTTAAGGCATAAACATATAGCTGGATAGAATGCATCACGACTCCTACTCTTTTTCTATCTTTCTTTAGCTGTCCGAACTCCAAGAGCTACTTTCACTCATTCTGATTTAGAGTAGTTATAATACATCGTACGTATGCAACAGTTTGAAAGTCTTAAGAGCGAGGAGGAAAAATGGACTGCAATCATTAAACTGTTGAAAGGGTCAAAACTGTCGATCACTGCGTTTGTAAACTTTCAAGGAAGCTCCTCTTTTTAAAAACCAAGAAGCTTAAAGGTCAGATGATTTAAGAAACAGTGTAGTCAGCAGAGCAACCACAGCCGACGGTAAATGTCAAGTGTTGCTGCTTCATGTGTGTTTTCCCATCCCTTTATCTCTGACATTTGTGCAGTGTAATCCCCTGGGAGCCGGGAGAGTTCTCCCACTGAGCGAGGCTGCCGTGAATTTGAATGCCTTCTCCGGGATAATAGAAGATCTCGCACCACTTAAACTTTACGGCACCTTCCCGTTATGGCGGCAGCAAAGTCCCTCAATGCTCGAGTGATTTCTGACTTTAGTGGACTACTCACAGTAATCTGGCTGTTGATGAGAGTACTGTCACTGGGGGTTACTAACCAAAAAAAAAACAAAAAAACTCTGGTGTATCAGTGGGTTTTCCACTGTGAAGTCTTTTACCAACTTCTTTGCAATTAAAGAGTGATTTTTGGAAATAAACGACATTAGCAAGCTGGGAGAGAAAGAACATTTCAGATAATGTTAGTGGTCTGACTTAATTATAGAACTTTGTGGAAAAGTCATTACATTAATGGGAGGCTTTGGTTTTCTTTTCCTTCTCTCTTATCAACATTTCTGTTCCTCATTTATGTTTTTTGATCTTTTTTTTCTTTGTCCTCTCTCTGCACAAGGAGAAATTAACCTCCTAAGATGTTTGCCTGCCCTGTTGTTCATATTCTCCCCCTCAGGCTTGTCTGGCCATATGACAACACAGCAGTCTTGCTCAGTTTGACCAGTCTGATGGACGTTCCTTGGTAGATTTCCAAAACAGCCCACTGGTTTGGAGCAATTAGTGCACAGTAATATGATCCCTGGTGGGAAATTAAAGGTTTTTCATGTTGTTGCCAACGTCTGATATATTAAATAATCTGCCAGATACTCATGAGTTTTAAAATGACTGGTAGAGGCCAAGTAAAGTATAGATTGTGCATATTGAGTTTAAGTGTGTTGACAGCGAGGGAGCACTGTGTTCCTCTATAGCAAGTAGCTGTGTAAGTTGGTCGATGAGTCTCATTGATCAAATTCATCTGTTAATGTGCAATTTCAGTGTGCAGCTGTCAACCTTAATCGCCATAATACAACAGATGGCTTTGATCAAGTAATTTGATTGGACAAGATGTGTTGCATGAGTGCTGATATAGAGTATAACATCACTGGGACTTTTAACTATAAGTATCATTCCCTTTTACAGGTGTTCTAAACCGATAATTATATCAGCGTTTGGTTGTTATTTAATGTTACTGTAGATTGTAACAAACAGCACCAGAAAGATGGACATATTTCAAGAAATGGAGATAGTGGTTTTCAATCCACACCGTCTCTGACCTGCATTTAGCGTCTCTATCCTCAGAGGCAGCCATCTCTGTCAGTAGCAGCTCCTGGGGAGCTGAGAGGACAGCGGCCGGCCAAACTGCATTCACCAGACTGACTTACACCAGACCTTACTAAACCAAAATATTTTTGCAAGGGAAAAAATCAACAGTGTTTGTATTTATTGATTCACTAATTTTATTTCCCAGCCCACTGTAGTGAGAGAGGGGAATCTGCCTCTCACAGACAGACTGGGAGCGGATCAATCAATATAGATTTGCTTAATAAATTAAAAACACGAAAACAGCGGGATATTTGTTTGGTTCACACAGCTGACCATCCAGAATCTGCTTCACTAAAAAGTACAGAAATAGACTCATAGCATAAAAAAAAGCAAGGGGTGTCTGCAGGGGGTTATCACGGAGATAACTAAGGGGCTGTACGCATGCCGCATCTTTAACCGCCTGGAAAAGATGAGGTCGGGCACTGGGTGCTACTTTTGTGCCTTTTTTGAGTCAGCTTTTAAGAGCGCAGTGGCAGATTGTGTTTGAGGTTGCAAAGCAACCTTAACAAGCACCATGTCATAGCCTGTTTACTGAAATCCTGAGTGCAGAGCTGATCTTCTTCCAGGCGCTGTTTATAAGCGTGTGGCTCCGGCAGTTCTGCACCAAAGTGATCGACTTTTTCGGTGTTGATATTGATATCTTCTGGAAGAAGAAAGGTATCTGTCCGCTGTGATTGGTTGTTTCTCGTCACATGACATGCGATGCGCACCGCTGCATTCCGAAAGCTGAACTCGGTTGATCGCAGTGCGCAGGGTCGTGCTGTTGTATCTGCGGCTTTGTGCCTACGATGGAATTACAGCCATGATTATATTAAACAGCACTCCCTCTCGTGTGATATTACTTGATTATGGTAAACATAAATATCGTCTTGGATTCTGCATCAGCAGATACCCAGTGTTGAAGGACTCAGCTCGTAATTGTGTCCAAAAAATCTTAATCTGGACCTTCTTAGCCGTTTGTCTTTTCATTATCTATGTGCTCCTTTCATACCTTGCATTTTATTTAATGTCAAACAAATCAGCCAAAAACACTGACGAGCAGTGCAGCAGAAAAATGAAGAATCCCGACCGCCTTAAAATAAAGGGTTGTATTTTTATGCATAAAAAATGTTATTTTTTATTATCAGCAAAGTACCAGAGGTATATTGTAAAACAGGGAAAAACAGGAGGGAAAAATAAACCTACAACAGATTTTGAATCTCATCTCATTAGTAGTCAGATAATCTGTGTATGCACTAGAGCAAACATTCTCACAGAGAGTTTCTTGGCTTTCTTTAGGGGTCTGTTACAGTGCCTAATGTCAGCTGCAGTAATGGATATCACTGGTCCCATGTGGCTTTTTTGGCGCAGTTTGGCTAATTAAAATTTTGTTAAACCCATGCAATGAAGAAACAGCTGCTCCCCTGATTAAACTCAAAGTAAATGGGCTGCAGATTATATTTTTATTTTCAGTGTCTCAGGAATGTCACTGCTGTCTGTGACCCTATCCTTGATTCATGCTGTACCAAAGTCCCAATGACAAACCCAGCGCGCTGTTGCCGGGCACAGAGGGCGTTTGTTCTTGCCCGTCTGCTCGTCTGTCTGTTACACAATATATGGCGCTCGGTAACAACTTAAATCAGCAGGACTTCATTCTTTCTCCTCTGTGCCCTCTGAGCCGCATCTTTTGGCTGTTATCCATTCCTGTATTTTACCACTTCCCTATGTTATCCCTCCATTTTAAAATCTGTGAGACAGCTCGCTTCTGATTCAGCTTCCACTCCTCTCAGAGCCAGTCCACACATTGACGGATATATTGAAAACATAGTTTTTTTTCTGTGTTTTGACCCCTTGTGAACACACAAACTGTTTTAGGTCACTAAAAAGAAAACCTTTAGTAAAACTTCTTGCAGGGTGAAGAATTTCAGCAACTTTTCGGAGCTGACATGTCGACAGGGAGAACTGAGTTGTAACGTCAGTGTGTACTGTTGTCTTCTTTTTTCATCACAAATGAGGCAACATTTCACACAATGGCAGCTGTGGCCAAAACAGCGTGGGCTGTAACCTTGCTAACAAGACTTTTTGCATGTCTATACATAAATGTTTACTTACTCTTTAGCTTTATTGAGGATATCAGAATACAGCTTCAGGTAGCCTTCAGGTGAAAGCTTTTGTTCAGGCTTCTAGCCAACATCAACTTCTTTTTATGTGTGGTTTTAGGTTATAGGTTTATATCAATGGCTGTTGGTTTGGCATGCTGTTGACAGCACTTTAAATGTGTTTGTGCATTTTTATTTGGATGGAGATTTTTTTTACAACAGTGCTTGAGTGGACGAGATTTCCTTTTAAACGAAGGGGTGAAAACCCCATTTTCAGATAGCCCCTGTTCGTGTTGAAGAGGCCTTACTTACCCACAAACAGATAGATAACAAAGCACACTCTTAATCATCCCAATTTATCCTTCCGCAAAGAGTGATTTTCCAATCATAGCCTAGCAACTGTAACTAGGCGCAGCCTACCTGCCAGTCTCTGTGTGCAGAGACACAAACAAGCTGCAAACATTAGCATACCTGTGTAACTAGCTTACTACCCACAGTTTTAACATAGCAATGCTTCCAAGGCCAAGAGTTAGCATATCCTGAGCTAATTACATTTTTTGCAGGGTTACAGGTTACCTTAAAAAATGATCCATTCAGACACATTACTTTGTAGGGGCGAAGATACTACTATTTCAGAATTTAGGCCAACATAAGACAACGTGAGATAATGTTAGATTTGCCAGGCACAATGGTCAGTTGTCCTGTCTATGATATAAGTGAACCATGCTGTTTAAAGATACAAACAACAAAAGTCTAACCTTTTTGTTTCATGTCCGAGTATGTATTTCTATAGGTAGCCAGTTAGCATCAGAAGACTATTCGGTTTAAATTTAACCACATTTTCACTGATAAAGCTGCACTTTAATATCAGACCTAAGTGGCGCTATGCTGCAGTAAAGTATAATTGTTTTTGATGTCTTCTACCTGGGACAGCAACTGTTGAGAATACTGGCTATGTGCCATAATCTTTTAGCATTATGTCATTGTTTGTAGCCATCAAGTACATATTAAAGGCCTTTTTATGCAATTCTGGTTTTAAAACAGCCGAGAGCCAGAGATGACGTTTTCGATCACGTCTCTGAGTTAGCATTAAGTACCCAGCTAGCTATTAAAATCTGCTAGCAACTGGTTCTTCGGACAACAATATCGATAGTCAGGAGCTCAAAACAAGTCTGCTTTGGTTTCTTTCTTCGTCAATCAAGGATTTAAAAGCCCTTTTTACACTGCCTCTTCAAGGTGGGAATTTCACACTGTTGGGCCGCCTTTCCATTCTGTATAAAAGGCACAATCGCAGAATGGGGGGGAACAGACTTGTCTCACCTTTAAGGTGGCATCGGAGGTAATAACAGCACCGAGACAACCTCTGTATAAATGGGACAGCTGGCAGGACAGGATCATAGGCAGCACGGGTGTGACATTTTGACAACATGTTATACCTGCGACCCACCGCGGAAGATTTGAAAAGTAGCTGATAGCAGTTAGCAGCTAACTTGATTATAAAGTAAATGTCAGCAAGTAATTGTTATCACCATGTTATGCCACTGTTATTTGTAAAGCACTGCCAATGCATCTGTAATATGTCACAGTAGAGGCTGATGCCTCCGCGATGCTGGCCTGCTATCTGAAGTCACAAACTGGAGCAGCTCGATGCCGCTGTTGTTTAGATCTGCATAGAAATATAAATGCAGCATGAAGAAGTGACTTCGTAGTGGCCCTATAGCACGATTTATGTGTAAGGAAGGCTGTTGTTTAAAAAAAAAAAAAAAAGAGGAATTTCAAGTGTCATTCTTTTCAGGTTGACAGGCATGGCGACAGTAACTAACTCACTGCATCTGTCACTCCAGATGCTAAAAACAACAAACAAAAACACCAACATGCGTTAAGACTCCATCAAGAATCAGATTGACGGTTGGGTTATGTGGCAGACTGATTCTAGGCTCCATAGCTCCACAATCACTAACCTCTTTATCATAACCCTCCATGAAGGCTGGTACAAAATGTTTTGTTTTAGGTTTGTTGGGTTTTGGTGCTTCAGGAATAACAAATGTGACTTTGGTGACAACATTTCAAATACAGACAGACAGGATACAGGATTGACATCTTGGCTGTCACTCAGTAAACACTGACAATATGGTTGAAAAATACAGCATATGGGATGAGTGTCAGCCCGCGCTCTCTCCATGTATCATCTATCATAACACTCACCTCTAAGCACATTTTTGAAATATGTGTGTGCATGCATATTTATGCTCTGTCTTCGTCAGACCCTGCGTGAGGAGAAGGTGTCCCACGAGAGGGAGATGAACAATATGCGAGCTCGAGCCGAAGAGGAGGCTAGCCAGATGAAGGAGAGCCAGGCTCGGGCTCTGGAGGAAATCGCCAAGAAACACAGAGTGACCCTTGAGAACGCTCTCAACAACGCAGAGAAGGACAAGAACCGCATGCTGGCTGTGAGTACACACATACACACACACACGGCCTCCAAGGTTAGACCGATATACAGGGCAGTGTCCTTAAAACAGCTGCTGATTATAAACCACACCTCAGTCTGAAACATCCGACACACATGCGTCATAAACGTGTCCCTGCTCATGGTAGACTAGATAATAATATGTCCGACATAAGGGGATCACATGGCGAGCTCGCCGGGCACAAAAACAAAAAATCCACGAGATTCATTTTCAGATTGCTGCGTCTTTGTGTAATCAGTGTTTATTGCTCAAGCCCGAGGAAAATGAACAGCTGTATGTTTTAATTGATCCTGCATCATCAAGCTCGGGGCTCATTTAAAGCCATAAAGACGGTGTCCTTGGGAAGCTTGTTTTCCCCAGGGTGAAAGAAGTATTACTCTCTTTATGGAGACTGGAGGTAAAAAGTAACAAAGTACAATGTTGGCTACAGTTGGCTGCTACAGTTGAGAGGGAACATTTACAGCACTGCAGCACTTCATTTTGTATTCACTTGTTACTTTACAGCTTACAGAAATGCAGCAGATTAAGACATCCACCCATAAAACATAAAGGTTTCCCAAACACTGATTTGTTTGTGGTGCCCTCCTCGTTTGGTAAAGATTGAACTAATTTACAATATATAAAGTAGTTACTGTTAGCTTAGCCTCGGCCACCTGTAACATTCCCTACATCCCTGTTTGTACTCTTGAAACTAAGTGCGATTTATTGTAATTTCTTACACAGGAGCAGAGTTTAGGATTTGGCTGCATTTAGCAGTGAGGCTGCAAATTACAATTAACTGAATACTTGGGTTGGGAATCACCAGAGGCCACACAATATGATATTTTTATGATACTGAAGTCACAATGCAATATTATTGAGATTTAAAGGTTTTGCGATATGCTGAATATTGTGATAACTTACATTGCAATATACTGTGATTCACTGCCTTCCTTTAATGTCCCCGAAGGAAACTTTGTCAGCATCTGTTTCATCTAATAAGATAAAGTTTTTAGTCCGTTCATGTCAATTCAGTCATTTTTATTGCAGCAAAATTTATTTGATGGACGGAAAAGCGATACATTTTATTATTCTAGTAGCCGACCAAAAGTTTCTTTTGCATTTGCAATATTGTAATTTTTATTAAAAAAAAACTGATACTTGGTTTTCATGTATTGATACAGAATTGCCACACAAAATATCGCGATACTATCCTGTATCGATTTTTCTGCTACCACCCCTGAATAACCCTCTGCTCACCACTGGCTTACAGTCACCCATTGGCCTTTAGATAATGAAAAGATGCAAAAGGTCTGTTCTGAGCTACTGTACAAACGTAGCAGACTCCGTGGAAAAGGACCGAGCCCCCAGGTGCAACGCCAGGCTTCAAAGCTAATTTGACATAGTGGCCTAACCGTTTCCCACATAGACTTATATTGTGAAAGAGACATGTGTAAATCAGTGGATACATTTTTAAGTGACAAATGACTTGTTTCCCTATCAGAATTAGACCAATTTGGCCCGATAATATTTCAAAAACTGCTAATCAGAAGTTAGCCTATGCAAGACTGATGTGCTTGCTCTATTATTTCATAGCTGCGAAGTCTCGTGATACATTCGTAAAGAGTACCTGCTCAGAATGTAGAAATACACAGCTCTTTCTAAGATAACAAAAACACAACAGATCTAAGTTACTGGTGATTTTACACTAAAGAAAACATAGTTGTGAATATGATCTCAGCTCTGCTAATTGTTCCCCCCAAATCCTGCACACTGGTCCTTAGGTTGTTAAAGTAAAAGTGTGCTGTGACATTTTTGTATTGGCTCTTGTACTTAAAGACAAAAGTACTGTAAAATTTAAATTAAAAGTTTTTGGATGTATAAGACCGGATTGTTGACTACCCACACCTGCTAACATCAGATAGCGCTTTAGATCGCACATACAGATATAAATGTTTCAACTTTTGCCAATTACCAGATGCTACACATCATAAGCTCAGTTAGATTCTCCACAATTCAATAATTCAGTACATTTTACTGAAACCGTGAAGCACCAGAGAAGACAGCGATACGTTCAGATTTACTGGAGTGATGTAAAAAAAATAACTGATTCCCTTCTTCTGAAGCTGTCATTAAGGCAGAATATGTGTCCATGCCTTGATTACCCAGTAAGTTATTCATATTCCATTTTAACTGGATAAAATGCTGTTGGGTTGGTATGCTAGGTGCCATTGTCCTCGAGTGCTGTAAAAAGAGTGTCACAACGCTCACTCTCTCTGATTCATTGTCTGTTGAAGCTAAATTAAATTAAATCACATCAGCGTCATCATTTGATCTATTGTTGGTATAAATATATTGAGTAGTGCAACCTAACGTCAGGCATCTGATTACTTTTTTCCCACTACTGGATTGATAAACTCTTTTATAATTTCTCAATATCCACTCTTCCTGTCGCTCAGAATCCACCGCTCACCACCTACGAATCTGCAAATTGTGAAATGGAGCTGATATA
>JAPZEB010000010.1:28708598-28721561 GCA_029783705.1 Chaetodon striatus | reverse complement strand
CCTCAGTGTGGGTTTTTTACCTCAATATATCATTCTCAAATTAATTTAGATGTAGTATAATGGCTGTGGAAATGTAAGACCATAAAGCAAAACCAGAAAACCTGCACTCTCAGCACCCTGAATTCCCAAAATACTGAGCTCCTGAGTTTGTTCAAAAATGTCTTCTCCAAAACTAAAGAATGATTGTGCTGTAATTATATGCAAACAATGTACGCTTGATCTCTGAGCCGCAGCGTTTATGTCGTCTCCTCTGCCAGTTAGAGAAGCTCCCCAGGAGAAACCATCCATGACATTTTTATCCAATAGAGCCTTGTCAGAGTCAAGGTTAGACTGTCAGTGAGTCATCACCATCATTACTCACACTCACTGACAGCAGACAGCTTATATATCAAGTAGCAATGCTGACAGCTCTGTGTTTCCCCTTTATAATGTCAAAATATGCATGCACCAACCAACATACACACTCCTCAAGGTGCCAAGAAAATGTTCTTCAACGCTAATCCTTCCATTTCACAGTCAAGGTCGATTTGGATCAGCTATACATCACAATCCCAAATCCCTTTTTCGACTTGGACGCTGTAATTGTATTAATGCTTTAGGCAGAATGGAGGTCAGGAAGCGGTGTCCTTATGATGTGTTTTTGGCAACTCCTCGGGTACAAGTGTGTATGAGGACAAGCGTGTGTGTGCGCCCGTGTGGAGAAAGAATATCACCTCTGAGTCACACAGCACTTATGAAATCGGCAGTCTTCATTATTTTCCTGTAAACCAAACTGACTGCTGTGACAAGCATTCTCCTCCCTGTTATCTCTTTCTCCTCCTCCACTTGTTTCTTCTCCTGATGCAAACACACACAACAGCCGGCGCACACTCCCTCAGTACAACCACACGAGTGACCACCCGTTTTCCGTCACGCGCTCTTCTTTCTCCCGCCACAGTCTTAGTTAATAAGCAGGGGAATAAAGTGTTAAAAGCTTTACGGAGGGCTTTTATGGTGCTGGGGTGTTTATATTTCTGTCAGCAGTGCAGGGAGAGAAAACTCAATTATCCAGAGTGGAGGCATTAGAGGGATGATTTGTGCGTGTGTGTTTTCTGTGTGTTCGGGTGGATGGGAGGTACGCGCAGATTGTCTGGCGTTATCTGTTCGCACACAGTCACATCCAGGGAGTAATAAAGTTGTTACAAATCCCCGCTACACAAACACACTCACATAACCTAATTTAGCTCCCAGACATCCCGCTACCGAAAAGCTACAAATAGAAGCAGCGAGTGTGCACGGAGCAATTGACAGCTTATTGATTTGCATCTTTTGTCTTACTTATCGTATCTCCCAGGCTCTTGCTCACTTTCTTCTTCCTGCGTGCAGGAGGAGAAGCGTTACACCTGCTCTGCTCAGGGCATGTGGATATTGACATGAATTCATGTACAAAATGTGTCAAATATCCAGGTAGAAATATATAAAAAGAAATGTGCTGTATGTGGTGGTAGAGCCACTAAAGCTCAGTCATCTTTACAGCCATGCTAGCAGCAGGGTTGCAGTGTCTCTCCATCCACAGACTGAAATATTGGATGGGTTACTATCAGACTCAGTTGAGGCAGTCATGCTCCCCGGGGATGAACCCTATTGACTCTGGTGATCCTCTGTCAGTCCACAGTGCAGACACACGAGAGTTAACTTGTAATTCCTCTTCACAAAAAGCAACAGTTGCAAGCATGTTTAATTTAACGTTTAATTAACATAATGACATTCACAGGCGAACATGAAGTGTAATGTAAATACTTTCTGTGCTATCACCCGGAGACGAACGTTATCGGAGCGAAGCAGCCATCAGCAGTAACATTAGCAAACAAGACCGGCTGACCAACACGTGCCGCAACATTAAACAATTACATCAACTCTGTGATGAAGAAAATAGCTCTACAGTCAGTGGGTCTCATTCATGAAATGTGAGCAAACTGTTTGCAGAAGGAAATTTACGTGTATTTCAGCATTCAGCAATATGTTAGTAGCTCCGATCTTTGCATAGGTACTAACAAAATCTACACCTGCCTCTAACTGCTCGTAGTGCTTGGTAAATAAGACACTGCACATAGATTTTGCTCTGCTCTGCTCTGCTGTGTTCACAGTATGCAGATGACTTTGAAACGTGTAAGTTAAACATGACAAGAGATTACAAATAAAACACATTTAGATAAAGTAGTTGGTATTTAGCACATTTAAGCTCCAGATTAGGTTCTTAAAATGTGAATGAGTTATTTAAATCGACTCAATAAAAAACTGGAAGACGCTGGTCTCTGAATAATTAAATAACAAACCAGCGCACTCCTCTCTGATCTCTTTATGCAGAGACAGTGTGGTTTTACACCAGACTAACTTACTTATTGTTAAACTTAAAGTTAGGTCATTGCCTGCATTAGACGGCCTGTATGAACATGTTTTAATAGTGGTTAAATTTTACAGTGGAGACAAAGAATGCTGAGGTTTAGGGCAAACACTGTTGGTACATGGCTGTTCATGAAGGCAGATGAAGGAGACGTGATGATGCTCTGCGGGGCGCTTGATTTGCGTGCAGCTACCACAGGAGATGCTGAGGAGGGAGGTGTGGCTGTCGGGCAAACAACACACTTTTAATTGAGAATTGACATCGTGGGCCAAATTTAGAAACTAAAATATAAAATTAAGAAAAAGAAATAGTCACAGCACTACTAACATACATAAAATGTATTTCTCAACCTTACTTCACCTAAAATAACTTCAATCGCTGCGTTGGAAAAGTTTTTCTGGGCTGGATGTATGCTAATTGCTAACTCATAGGAGCGTGAGCTTTCCTTAGTGTTCATGAGTCCAGCGTAGGTTTTTATTGCCAAGGTTTTTTATGTGTTAATCTACTCAGATTTACAAACATTTCATGAATGAGACTCGGTGTGTTTCACCTAAAAACAGCTCAGCATCTTGGCTGTCCCCAGAGTTTACAGTGCAGGAGAGAAGCTGCTTTCCACCGCTGGAGACGTTAGAACAACACAGCGGAGCACTCTGCCTCTCACTGATGTTGTTATTCTGGCAGGACACTCTAAGGTGCTTTCAGATTAATTAATTCATTAATTAATGCAGTTAACACTTTGAAATCAAAAGGCTACGGACCATTTATTATTTACAGTATGTGAACTGCATACTGTTCCCGGTGATGTATTACATTATGCAAACACTGGGCACTACGCTGGCATCAATATCCCACAGTGGGTTAGCATGTGTCACCACAGATGGATACAATACCGCTGGCAGCGCCTGGTTTAAAAGCTACAATATGGAGGCATTTTGGCTTTTATGAAGTTAAATGGAAAAGGAACCTGGACAAGAGCCTCTCTGTGTGCAAGTAAATTCATCTGTTTATTTAATTACGGGTCATTACACATGGACCGGTCTTTGGGATAACAACAGAGGAAGCAAACTAACTGCCAGAGACCAAGTTAAGTTATTTTACTAAACAAATTTAATAGGAATGTTTAAATCTCTGGCACCTGGCCCTGAGAAATCTATACTCCCACTATAAAGGAACCAGCTCACGGTGTTTATTTAAGGCGTGGTGGATATCAGTGGCATTAATGGTTGCTTGGTGGCGGCTTTATTGGCTTTTGCCAGACGCTTCTATTAAACTTGTATGAGAATGTTATTTGCTCCTCATCAGTAATTCTGCTGGTTACCATTATTACGTTTGTTGAGCTGGTTTTTGTTGCTTACTTTCAGGTTACAGACCATAATAACACCACCAGCAGGTTAAAGCTTTCACTTTCCTGTGATTTATCTTGACATTCATGGTTTCTACATGACTCATCCTCATGACTTATGAGATCCCCAGTTTCTCATTAAGTGCAAACTTTTATCAGTGTTGGACATGTTACATTTGAAATACAACAGATTACAGATTACTAGTTACCCTGTTAAAAATGTAATAGGTGATGTAACTATTTTAGTTACTTTATTAAAGTAATTTAACTTATTACATTTTTTAAAACAAGTGTGTTTATTGGCTTTTTAATATACTCCAAATTTTACATCCAAAACAGCAACAAAAAACAAGTAAGGTAGGAAATAGAACAGTCACAGTAAGGCATCATCTTAATAACAGCTGCTACGACAGGGCAATACAGGGAGCACTTTTCCAAGGTTCATGATACATAATCAGAAATGCTGCCTGTACAAATACTGAGAGACTAAAGGAAAGAAAGAAGGAAAAATAGCACATAACTATTTTGCAGGCGAGATATTAAGACTTCTGTAGCCTTCTCCTCCTCTAGAAATGTCACAATATGCCCCCATATGTTTTCAAAACTAGAATATTTACCCTTAATTGTAAAGGTAAGTTTTTCTAGAACAACAAAGTGTGACCGCCTAAGCCAGGTTTGTAACCTTGGTCTCATAGTGGATCTCTGGATTCTGGCTATGGTGTGTTTTGCTTGTAGTAATCAGCAGAGCGTCATTGTCTTATCTGCATGGCTTAGTTTACAATTTACGGGAAAAAATTCCAAGGATCCACAGGGGCATACAGACAATTTACAACCTATGGCATATGAAAGGATTTGCAAAACCTCCATCCAGAATACCTGGACATTTGGTGCAGTCTCGTAGGCAATGAAATAAAATGCCTTTTATTCTGCATTTATCACATATGTCAGTGGTAGTGGGACATGGTTAGAGTTACATATATTCTCATTATCCACTTACATTGGAGTAATTTAAAATGCGCACTTATGGATTGTGTTTGAGCTTTCAAGCAGATTGACGGCCAGCCCTTGACCGAGATTTTGCTATTTAAGTCCTCACACCAAGTCTCTTCATTTCTGAGATCTGGGAGCCGTCCATGATTGTTTTATAGAATCGTAAAATCAGGCTTCTCTTTGAGTGTTTTACAGCTATTTCTTCCGTAGAGGAGAGAGTAGGTAAGGATAAGGATTTTTGTATTTGTAACTTATTACATTTGATTACTTTGTGACTTGTCTAACAAGTGTTTTCAACTGGGTAATAAAACTGAAAAATGTCCAGAAATAGGCTCTGCCAAAAGAAAACATTCCTGCACAGTGAAAAGATGCAAAGCAACAGAATCAATGTTTTTTCTACATATAAACTTTTAACTGAAAAGAATAGATTCAGATGTAACCACTTTGCAATCACCAACATTTTAATTCAATTTTATGTAACTAGTTACTCCCCAGTAAGCATTTTTATTGTCTCTAATACTACAATTTTTTGACCAAATACCTGCAAATCTCCTGACTTTACTTTCAGCCTTGGTCTTTGTGTTTAGTGTTAATTAGCAGATGGCAGCAGGCTAACATGCTAAAGTGAGATGGTAAACATTATACCTGGCAAACCTCAGCATCAGATAAACATCACATTTTTGTTGTGTGCATATCAGCATTTAGCTGTGTCTCAGCATGCGGATTCAAAAAGCAGCAATCATGGCTGAAGACTATTAGTCTTGTTAAACCTGCAATACATCTTTATGTGGTAATAAAACCCAAATATTTATGGGTGGATTCTGTAAGTTGTCCATTAACATTGTTGATATGTGGGGCATCTTAGCAGTCTTCTTTTGGCCACATGCTCCAAAGGTCTACGACCAGGCCCATACAAACCAAATTTGCAATCATTAGTTATTAAAAAAAAAAAGTCTGAAAGAAATGTTGTGATTACAGCATCAAACCTCGTCTCTTTACTCACCAAGAGCTGTCTCCAGTGGTGCAAAGATGTCTGGTCTGTCTCTCTGTGGTTGGGATGGTGAAAAAGGTTGCCTGCCAAGAGCTTCGTCCATCTTCTGCATTATATAAAGTTAAATGTTTGAAACATCTAAGTGTAGATGTAGCCTTTGTGTTCATTGTGCCACTAACTGGGGCTGTACTTCTTTGCCCACTCATGTTGGACTGAGGGCAGACTGGACGCTTGTTTTAAATTTCATGGCCATATTTTACACGTGTACTTTTAAAGGCCATAGAAATATTACTTAATTACCTAACTTCTCTGGATCCTTGCCAGTGTGCAGTCATTTCTCACAGTCAGATACTTTAAAGGTTACACATGCCTTAATCTCTAACAGGCTCTGTAGTGTAATGCTCTCTGTTTTGGTCTCCAAGAGAAAGCTTTGAATAAGCAGAGGATAATACAGCAGCTTGAGTGCTGACTAAGAGCCGAAGAAGAGAACATGTTACACCTGTTTCAAAGTCGATGTGTTGGCTGCAGGTCAGTTCAGGCATTAAGATTCTGCTCTTGGGTTTTAAACCTCTCACCAGTGTAGCACCTGAATACATATCAGACAGCTGTAAACCCTTTAGATGCCTCACTTCCTCCAACTCGGGTCTCTGAGTTGTCCTCGGGGTCAGGATTAAGTCCTGTGCTGAAGCAGCTGGATCAGCTTGCCAAAGGACCCGAGGGCCGCAGTCTCACCTCGTGTCTTTGTGTGTTTATCCCTCTGTCTCTCTCATGCTTGTTCATCAGTATCAACCCCCTTTTACTTAGTTAAATGGATTCACCCACCAGCAAAGTAACAAATATTGACCGTCCAGTAATGGAATCAAGATTGAACCACCACTCTGTTGCCTCCACACACAGAGGATAGAGGAGGAGGTGACAACATTACAGTCAATTTGTAATTATAGGACTCACCGTGATTAGGAGTAATTAATGTGCTCCCTTTAATTAAAGGAATAAATGCTATGGTTTTTATTGGCCCACGGCACAAAAAGACCAATGATCAATACCAATGAAGAAGAGAGATTAGTGGCTTTTAAGGTCCACTTTCTTATACTGTGACAAAACATCCCACTGGAGTTTAAGCACTGGTATTTTTACAAACTGAGGATCATTAATAAACATTAACAATCCTGTTAAGCTACAAAAACTTGTATTGATGCTTCTTAAAAGTCACAGTTTAAGCATCGTTAGCTTTTCTCATGTGATGTGAAACATATCATGATTTGAGGGATTTAAATTACATTTTTAGGATTTGATTGGATCACCCAATATTGGAGGCCTTACTCAGCGAATACAGCAGCACTTGGCACTTTGCCGGACTTTTCACCTTCACCCACACCTCCCTCACGATAAGATAGGGATAAGGGAGAAATGAATAAACCTCAAATATATTCTTTGGAAACCTGAACAGTTTTTGCCAACTTCTATCCAAACATGCACGTCTTACTATGATGTTGCTCTGCTATTGCCTCATTACTCATTACACTTAATTTCCATCTTCAGTCTGACATTGCGTCGATTCTTACTGATTTCTGTGGGGTGGGAGATTCGATTTTTCCCTAATCAATCACTAGAGACCAAGGTATCTGTCTGAATCTAAAGTTATATTAAGTCCACACTGATGCGTAGTCATGCCAACGAACTTGTTGTGCCAGGATTTTAAGAGTAGAGCGGAGCAAAGTACAACAAACTACGATATGTGCCGATATTGAAAGGACATGTCAACTTTCACCATGGTTGTTTTTACTCCTTGACAACAGCTGGAGAGTTGTTGCTTCTCAAAGTCAAGAAAGAATCCTTAAACATCTGGATTTCAAGGAGGCTACATCATCGAATCCCACCAAAGGGCTGTTCCAGTGTTGAGGATCTTTCGAATTCTACCAAGGACCAAGGTCGTACTTCAGAGAATTCTCAAGGATGCATGTGTTTCCCCAGCAAGCATAAAGTACCCACAATTCTTTGCGCAAGATCTGCCAGAATTGAAGGCAGTGCCTCTTCAGTGACACACACCTGGGCACTCACTAGACTGTTCTAGTGTGTGTTCACCAAATGCTAAGAAGGAGCCTTGCGTAGCCTCTGAAAGACCCAACTTGGAAGAACCCGTCTTACCAAAGAAGCGTCCCTGACTTTAAGAAGCACCCACTGGCATTGGTTCCATCTGTGATGCTGACTGGCCCTTATTTTAACCAAGCAACCACTGTTCATGTCATGATGCCAGATAAATCACTCAGGTCAGACTCTTCTTCAACATTTGGTTTACTTTTTCCACTTGGAAAGTCTGACCAATAAAGAGCAGCTTTCTCGTGCAAGGCATTTGATCTGGTCAGGAGATTATGCCACTTTGGAAAAAAATTGGTCCCTGATTCGGACCAAAGCTAGTGAACTCCAGGTCTGAAAGCACCCAAATACAGGAAGAACAAAAATGTGCTGCAAACTGCCAAAATGTGTACCTCAACACGACACAAACTACAAATACTGGAACAATGCTAATTAAAAAGAAGAACATGCAACACAACATCAGTGTCTGTGAAATCAGAGAAAGACAGGCAGTTTGGGCAAAAGCAAGAATTGACTCTGCTGATGGTTCAAAGTGGAGTTAACAAGAAGGATGAACCATTAAAGCAGAGTTAAAAATAGATGATCAGGCGAGGAGATGAGACTAAGGGATAGGTGTGTATTGACTGTGCTGAGGAGCTGATTAGAAGGGATTTGGGAGCAGGTGTACAGGTGGATGTGGGAGTTAGGAGGAAGTGAGTGGGAGGAGACACTGGGGACTACAGCGGGACAGGAAGAGTAAGTGACTGGCACACTGACAATAGAGAGAGGGAAGAGGCTTGCTGTAATACTCTGTGGTATCAGTTTGAGCAGATACACAACCACATACCTGCGAACCGCATTGTTATCCACCCACACACAAAGATCTTGCGTTAATAAACTTCAACACTTTTGTTTTAAGTGTTACCATAAAAACAGAATAGTTGGCCCTTCAAACACTAAAAGAAACGGAAACTGCTGTCCGCCAACTCAGAGCGAGGTTCATTTGAATATTCATTGCTCTCTTCGTTCCATGAATCATTTCCCAAAGGCATTGCATATTGGCGGATTAAAATGCCACAGATGTTGCCGTCAACCTTCTATGAATATCATTTTAGATGTTCCTTGTTGATGGGTTCTAGTTATAATTTGCAAAATGGCATCTTAATATTTTCACTGACAAAGAAAAATGGGTTGCACTCAGTGTGAACAGCGGTGTTCTTGTCTGCAA
The DNA here is from genome assembly GCA_029783705.1 of Chaetodon striatus. Classification (NCBI taxonomy): domain Eukaryota; kingdom Metazoa; phylum Chordata; class Actinopteri; order Chaetodontiformes; family Chaetodontidae; genus Chaetodon; species Chaetodon striatus. The sequence continues at coordinate 28,712,551 of JAPZEB010000010.1, read as the reverse complement.
TGGTGTGCTTTTAGAGCTTTGTGTAATAAAGAAAATGAGATCTCAACACTATCAAATATTCTGAGACTGCTGACAGAAATAGCGACTGTGTTTTCTCCTTTGATATTCAACATTTCCTTCATTTGGTAAATCACCCTAAAAGGCATGTAATAGCTGTTAGAAGCATTAGGTTATATATTCATAAATATCTCTGCCAGGTGTAAGCCTTGACGGCATCATGTGTTTGGTTATGTGTGTGTGTGAGTGTGTGAATCTATCTGTCTGCAGCTAGTCCCGCAAACTACTGGACCAATCAGCCTAATATTTTGTGTGCTCATTTATGACTGTATGCTCAATGACCTCTCGTGGTTGCTAAGATTAACAGGGTTGAAAAACCCATTTTATTGACTGTTATATATCGTCATTGACTGCCATTGACAGCTGACTCCTCACTCACCCTGCCGGTAGTGACCATAAGTTTTCTGGAAATCGACTTGGCTAAAAACAGCAAGTCCTACCCAGTCAGTTTGTTGCAGGCCACATTTTGACTTAAAAAAATGACAAAAGTGTCACCTCAATTTGAACCGCAGCATCTGCAGATTAATTTCCTACCTAACATGTCATGATTCACTTAAATTAGGCCCAATATGAGATAAATAAACCACCATTTTTGTTGTTGTCTTCGCCATCTTTACTGTAAGGGAGCTTGAAGGGACAATTCCACCAGGCACAGCTCTTCATGGTCCGTCTGCGACCCGATTTTGTTCTGTCCTCTGCATGGCATCATAGCATTTTGCTTGCCTGATTTTGTAGACTTGCAGATTTTGTCTACTTTCTTGATATTTGTGCTTGTGCTAGAAGCAGTCTGTGTAGTTCAATTGTTTCTTTTTTGTTTGATCAAGTTTATTGTGCACCAAGGCTTCATCAAAAATAGACAAGGCATGACACAGTGCCACAGATGTCACAAGTCCTGAGGGAGCATGTCATTTGCATGATGACTGAAGAGATGTCCACCGAAGCGACTGCCTGTGAAATGAATGTTCATTTCAACACCATAAGACATCTCCAATGTCGTTTCCTGAGCTAGCAAGCTAACCCTACACTTTTCAGGGTTTGATTTGGTTTTGAAACTAGGAAGAAATGTGTATCTTTTTCCAACCTCTCCAGGTAACGAGTTTAACTATTACACATGTCGTTGGCACAAAGTTTAGCCTGAAATCTACAAACCAGCTTGAAAATCAAGAAAATCTGTAAAAAAAAAGATTGCATTAGAGTTTATGGAGCACAGCTCTGTTGCTGTCAGACCCTCGTCGGAGTTGGCCGATGCTACACTATGATATGGCCAGTCTGCTTTCGAGGGCGGGACTTAGCAAAGGGTAGATTTCTGCCAATATACAGCAACCTCACACAGCCATTGAAGAGGAATGGGCCAACAATCAACAACCTGATCATCTCTATGTGAATGAGATGCATGAGGCAGATGGTGGTGACACAGACACTGACTTAATTTTTAGTGTATATGTAACCAGAATGCATCTCCTCAATCATGTGAAATCCTTCGTTATTTCAAGATAAATCTGTACATTTTACAGTGACCTCTTACTGTCGTCATCCCCAGACACATCTGTGTAGTAATAATGCTGTTTAAGTACTCACTGACACAGCTTTAAACACATTTTTGACCAAAAGTTGACAGAAATTTATCTGTTGAGTGGATAAGAAAGTGTTGCTCTTTAGATTAAAAATGGCAGCAAAAACAAAGTGTTGCATTTAAATTCTTGCCTGGTGTATTTTCATTAGCGTTTGGAAGCTTCTAAAACGTGCTTTCATCCAGTGGAATTACAAGCACTGTCCATGGAGTGGTTGCAGTCAGCCCAGACTCCTGCTTGGAGGAGATGTGCACCATATATTATCATGCAGCATTCTGAGTTCTGTATCTTTAAATAACAAACATGACATTGCAGAGAAATTTAGGATCACTGTGATCAATTATAAAAACTGTTGTTATGTTTAGGACTGGCTGTCGATGGTCAGATGTAACGTTGATCTCACATTGTCTGCAGACAAACCAGATGACAGCCGACTTGATGAGCTCACTGTCACAAGACACTTGACACAACAAACGTCTGTTGAGTTGTTGATCCAGTTAAACAGAGGCAGGAGTTGTGAATGTGTTTCCCAAAAAGTTAAACTATATTTCCTATAAACACAAACACTAATAACAAAACAAATAAAATGTGGCTCCTCACACATTAGGAACAGCTCTTCCTGCCAGAATAAACTTTCGACTGCCAGCAGTGTAATGTTAGTAGGTCTGTGCTCTGTGTGTGTGTGTGTGTGTGTGCGCGCGCATGTTTTGTGGCAACCCTCCAGTCCGCAGTGCTAATGCCTGATGCTAATGCTGTGTATAAACCTGCTTGTCAGTTTTCTTTGCTAATATTTTAATGTGTTGTTCTGGTTAAGTTGTTTGTTGAATTCTTGTAATGCAGCCAGCGCTGTGATAAACAACAGCTGGTAACTAACTGAACACAGTTTCATTAATTAATCCCCTAACGACAAAAAGCAATTAACAAAACAATGAAAACACTTGTTTTTGTTTTACTGAAAAATTAGTTTACACTCTTGATTCCTCCACAAGTGGAATTATTAAAGGGGATCAATTATGGTTTAATTTATTTTCTGTCATATATTTTATGTTACATTGTCAAATGTTTATAATACATGTGGCCAAAGTTTCAAATAATGGAGTTAAAATATTTAAAAGTAATCCCTGTGAATAAAAACCTCAAAATATGGTCATCTGCTCCAGGCACACTACTGCGAGTGTTTATATTATGTAGCCTACACTGCTACATGTAGCTACATGCTAACATCAGGGAAACACATGATGTTGGTTTTTAATTTCTGCTGATTTTAAACGATATTCCTGATGCAACATGTGAGGTTGTGTTTGAAAGCTTGGTGATTCTTTACTGAATCACGTGCTGCTGTACTCCGTTACAGTCATTCTCCCGCTGCAAGTACCCGGCTACATGTAGCTACATGCTAACATCAGGAAACACGTAATCTTGGTTGCTGATGTTGTTAATTTCTCCTCAATTTTGCATCATGTTACTGCTGGAATGTGTTTGGGTGTGAAGATTTTGGTTGATTTACAATGGTTTAATATTGGTTTACAGGGGATTTTTCATGGTAGAAAGTGTCACTGTGCTCACTTGCTCTTATTTACCAGGCTACAATGACGCTGTAGAGACGATCAAAGTGCAGATACGGAAGACCTAGAAATGAGTAATCAGAGCAGACTGCACTTTGCTGGGAGGGGGACTTAAAGACAGACAGAGGGTCAGTGAAGTATGAGGGAAGTGTTTTTCATCATGAAAGCATTTTCTAATAAAAACCCAACAGACAAATATGAACCTAGAGAAACAGTATAATATGTCCTCTTTTATGGACATCTGTACAGTGAAAACTTCTGTCTGGACTCTGTCTTTCATATTGGTGATTGACACCTGTCCATAATACACCTAATTATCATGTATTTTCCAGCAACCCAGCCCCTTTTAGTTCTGCTGTGCCAACACCTTTGGTCATAAAATTACCAAAGAATCTGTTGGGATGTCAGTCATTTGTTTACTCTCTCTGAAGCTTAACAAACTTGTAACCCAATCCCAAAGTAAACTTTTTTAATTGTCAGTATATTAAAAAAAATGATCACAGAAAACAGTTTGTCTCTACAGGATTCATGTCTCATGATTTTGAGCCACTGTCTCTGTCTGACCAATTATATTAAAGCTGGCCCTGACTGAGAAATTTCCTAGTCGACCAATAGTCGTCATTTAGGTCGACTAGTCGCCCACATGTTTACGACATTAATGTAATACTTGAATTATATATTTCAGGCAGGGCAACACAATGGTTTGAGTTGAAGGTGTGAGAAAGAATAGTCTCAGTAACATTGTTAACACTGTGCTACA
>JAPZEB010000010.1:28634330-28649157 GCA_029783705.1 Chaetodon striatus | reverse complement strand
TTCTCTCTTGTCTGTTGTCTTTGTCACCATTATGTGTTTTTTATATTCTTCTCCTTTGTCTTGTTAGATTTTTATCACAATTGTGACTGAGTATCAGGGTGCTGTTACCTGCCTAGGACTACAGGTGAAAAGTAGCCATTGTGCTAATTTTGGCATATTTACAAGGTGTATTTCCCACATGATGTTCATAAATACGTATTGTCCCTATCAAATAAAGCAAAAAAAAAAAAGTTTGTACAGCTGGAATAATAAAACAGCCGCTGCAAAGCGACAGCGTCTCGTTCAGCAGCTAACGTTAGCCCAAAGCACTCGTCCACAGCAGAGAGCAGTAACTGCCAGGTGTCCGGTTTCATCTGGAAGACTGACAGGTACGTTAGTGACGCCTATTTTGCTTGTGTTTGCATGTTTGTGGCAATTAACAGGGATGTTTATTCATGTCTTTATCAGACTGATAGAGCTAAGAGAGCTCTTGGGACACAGAGAATTCACACACAGTGGGCGAACTGGGCGACAGTGATGCAATGAGCACTAACATTTTTGTATCGTGGGGGAGGCATTGTGTTAAGGATGGCTCCTGTGCGTCAGCGAGCCATGATTTCAGACCTGCCCAAAAAATCCTGGCCACAGAAACAGTGAAAAAAAAACAGTTTAATGGTCTCTACAGTGCAACGACACGACAGAGTGAAGTCAGGCAACAGCAGAGAGGCCGCAGTGCACATGAAGGGAGTATAACTTCAAGATTACTCTAGTTGACGACAACTACGCTTGTTACTGTAAGTGAGTGCAATAAAACCTCTGCCGGTAAAACGTCAATGCTTTATCAATGCACGTGTTCAACATGTAGAAAGCCATATTTCAATCTGCCCTGTCCGCAGTCTCTCATTCACCGCCATTATGTTTTACACAAGCACATGGCGCTAGCAGGCCAATAGCAAATTGTTACAAAACAAACTTAACACTTAGGGCCTGAGCAGAACGCTACTGACATTGTTGTTGTTTCTCATTTGTGATTTTTATTTATAGTCTTTGAGGGAATTTTTGAGTTGCTAAATATGCTCAAAAACTCATGAAACTTTGCACACATTCAACAGCTAGTGAAAAATTAGAAATTTCGACAAAACAGCCCCCGAAACTTCTTTTGCACGCACAGCCTGTGTTGCGTTCAGGTGTTGTCAGGTAAATAACAAATTCCAGCACTTGAACAGGCCATAGCACAACACAGCAGCGTGTCAAGTGGGCCGAACCCCAGCAAAATTTCTGATTTGTTATCCACTCTGGCCCACAGTAGACCAGATGACAGGTTCAGAGCCAAAATAACAAGTCCACGTCTGACAAATTATCAAACTCTCTGGCAAAATAAAAAGTTCACGTATATGTCTGTTCATTGATTCAGTCGTCAACCAAAATTTATCTGAATTGAAAAACTTTGCTTATTGTGTCAGATATTGCTATTTGATAAAAATGTGATTAATCAAGATTAATTAATTACAAAGCCTCGAATTAATTAGATTGCATTTTTTTAACCGCGTCCCACCATTACTCTACAGCCATTAGATTGTGCCATCAACATTTACTTCATCATGACAAGTTAAAGCAAAATAGAAACTGTTCTTATTTCCGCTTTAAGAAGCCCAAATTCCAAACAGTCTTTGGTTCCAGATTCTGAAATGTGAGAATTTGTCAACCTCACCGTGGCACTAGAGATAAAAGTCATGGGATCATCAAAATCAGCAGGATTAACCCCCTGTGAGTGTGAACGTCTGCTCAATATTTCATCCATCAAACAGCTGTTTAGATTTTTCTGTCTGGACCAAAGTGGAGGAACGACCGACCAACAGAGCCAACCCTCGAGTCACGCCGCTCACATGTCTAAAAATAAAAGCGACAAACGTTCATTAAGATGGATTACACTTGACATACACCCACACACCTGAGGACATAGGTAACACAGAGGATGCAGAGCGGCTGGTGGGCGCCGGGCCTGGACTTGGAGGGTCGGACGCTGGGGATGACAGCACTGTGACTCTCCACCCACACGTAACCTCCACCTCTCACCAGCATCCTGTACTGACCGCTGACTGACTGACTCTTCAAACACACTGCAGAGAGGGGAGAGATTAAATTAGAGACTTACAGGTGTGAAATGTGTGTGTGTTTGTGCATCAGTACTTACAGTTGAGATGATTTTTGGCCAAACAGTTTGTGTCCAGTGTGTGACAGAGATCATAGATGGAGTGACCCAGCAGGTCCTCAGGACTGTAACCTAGAAGGAAAGTCACTCTGCAAAAACACACAAAGAAGTGACGGTTTATACATTTAATTTACAAACATACTGCCTGTCTTTCAGCTTCAGCTCATGTTAATGAATGAGTTACCACTCGTGCTACAAATTTAGTTTCACTTATTCAGCAGCAGCCACAAACAAGTTGACGGTTCACTGATATTATGCAGTCGAAGGTCTAAAATTAAAAAAAAAGGGGAAGGTAAAACGGGAACGAAGTAGCAGTTAAAGTTCCAAATTTTTTTTCTGTCACATTTGTCACGCTAAATTAACCCCTTAAAATCCAGTTTTCTCTTGTTGTTTCCCATTAAAGGCACACTTCAACCTCCAAATGATCATTTGTACCTCAATAGCTCACCCCGAGTTATGTTGAATTTGGGAAGAAAACTTTGCTTTTCTCACATGCCTCCACAGTAAACGAAGTAAAAAGGCAAATATTCTTCATAAATTTAAGTCATAGGGGTCCATGTTTAACAGCAGCAACACTATAGCCCCTTTTACACTGCCAGATTTTTGGCTAATGTTGGGCCGTTTTGCAGGTAAGCTGCGAGTGTTTACACACACAGAGCTGGATTGGCAAGTTGATCCGAGGTGCCCAATTTTCTACCGCGTAGGGGTAAACATATTGGTGGAACTGTTTTGGTTTAAAAAGAACGAGGTGCCCTTCCACCACGGGAGGGGCTGTTGATGACTCGTGGGAGGAGCTGTTGATGACGCTGCACGTGCGACCCACTGGCGGTGGACTTAAAAACAGGAAACAGCTGATAGCAGGAATGAGCAGCTAGTAGCAAGAGGGAAACAACATAGACACCAATCTGAAAGAAACTGTAAAGATGAAGAACTGAGGAGATAAAGAGTTACGCGCCCCTCTTGCCTTCGCAAACGAAGAGGCCATTAACCGTCAAATGACAGGAGCAGTGAAGGACGGGCCAGCGTATGAGAGAATCGATGAAGGACTGACCAGCCGCGGCTTTCCTCGGAGCAAGGCACAAGACGTCACTGTTTACGTCACACGCTGAGCTACACGTTTTGTTACTAGCTCACACCCCCATTGCCCCGAAAAAGGCACATTCTGTATGAACAAAAGTAGGCAGGCAGCATTTCGCTGCACTCCCCAATTTTGTTTTTATACTGCCAATGCTGAACGAAGACTGATTTGGCTTTCCTGCAAATTTGCACAATTCCTGTTTAAAAAGGGCTATATTTAAAGAGCATTTTAAACTCACAAAATACAACAGTATAAATAGAGATTTATATTATAATTCAAAAGCAAAACCAATTGTTTGTATTTATTTGTCACTAGAAGCATCTGGTGGGCAAACTCCAGCCCCACTTTGGGCAGGTCTGCCCTAAACTCAGGAAGAAACATTATGCCTGCTAAATATCAGCACGTTAGCATGTTAGCATGTTGGTCTTAGCATTTGGCTCGACACACTGCTGTGACTAAGTTCCTCCTTTGTAGAGCCGTTAGCCTGGCTCTTAGTCCTAGTCCTGTTAATAATGATTGAAGTGCCATTGATTTATTTCCTGATAGTTTCCTCAGTGATTCTCTTTCTTCCTGTAATCCCTCTGGTTTAGTATATTTACTTAGTGTTTAATAAGTAGCTTACGCCTGCTGAATAAGAGATGAAGCATCTTGCTTGTAAAGTAAAGAGAGTGTATGAGGATCAACAAATGAACAGCAGTATATTTAAACAGGCTTATTATATGCAGTTGTGCGAGAGTAGTCGCATTGTGTTGCATAATTGCTGCATAATCCATGCATATTTTGGTGTCTATTACTGTTAGTATTAATTATGCAATACATGAACTTTTATGTCACATTGTAATCTTAAATATAGTTTACAGTCAATAGGCTAAAGCTGCTCGCCTTCCCTCTGAAAATGTCCAAAGAAATATTTATCCAGCTTCTCGTCCTTCCTCTGTCCCACCTTCCCAAACTTTTTCCCCTTGTCCTATTTAGATATAATACAGGTCACTGAGGTGTTGTTTCCACCGGCCTGCCAGCACCGCAACTTTTTGGCTGCACTTGACATGCAAATATGTGTAAAGGAAAAACAGGTTTGGTGACAGTGCTAGTGATGACTGCACTCAGCAGCGTGTGCATAAAGGGAGTCATGTCACTACACACAGGGAAGCACGTTACTTTGTCATATCAGGACAAGAAGAGTGTGATTACTCTCAAACCCTAGTTAACCTGCTGCTGGTGAGTAGTTTCTGTTTCATCCTGCCGTGGTCTCGACCCAAATTTGATCTTGATTTGAGGAGCCTAATGACAAGATGCCACTTAAGTTTTTAATGACCTCAGCATTTTAACCTAGTGGTGGAGTCCACTGTTTTTTCTTAATGTGTGCATGCTTGATTTTTATACATAGCCTACATGTTAGCTGTGGAAATCAACTTCTTTTGTACTGCAGCTTTCTGTTGTAGCTTCAGTCTTCATTTGGATAGATTTTTAATTGGTAGGAAGTATTTCTTTATGCAAACAAGTAAAAAGCACTTGTGAGAAACCTTATTAAACATGAGACTGACAGGCCCAGCAGAAATCTCCCTTTTTCATTCAAGTGCTGTCTCGTCTGCATGGTAAATGACACAATTGGTTGCTTGTAGCCTGTCATACTGTATTTAGATTGGCTGATGGAGGTGAAACAGACTTGGAGTCAGCTCCCTCATGGGGTTTGATATGAAGGGTTGAGGGGTCATGAGGTCTCTGATAAAGAGAATGTAACATTCCTGTGTTCATTGTTTTATGAAAAACGAACCAGTGATGCAGCATTACAATACGCTTAATCAGTTGAAAAGCCGATACTCAAGAGATCTGGCATCTGTCGGATGTTATCTTTCCACACTAGACTCAGGGCTACATCATAATTATTTAGAGCCCAAGGTTACATTAAAGGTGATATTAAAATTAAAATAGTTTTGTCATACCTACACTCCAAAATGTTCAGTGTGCTGTCATATATGACCAGAAAAGCATAAAATGTTAATGTTATAAAAACTGGAACCTGTAAATGGCAATTACAAAATTTGCAAAATGATAAATTGCTTTTCAAAAGAGTTGCAAATTAATTTTCTGTTGATCATTTAATGCTTTAACGAATAATATTTAGTAACTTATGTGAACAGATCCAGTTCAATTGCATGCAGAAGAAAAATGCTCATCATTTCTACAAAGATTTTACCCTGGAAAAATTAATCAAGCGCTGGTGTCTGCTTGATACTCCGTATCGGCCAGGACTTTGAGTTTAGGTATCGGTTAGTAAAGAAGTTTTTACAGGAAATAATTGTAACATTTAAGGGAAATTCCAGTCCTTGCTGAGTATACTTACAGTAGTGCCAACTACTCATGCTTCCATGGGAGTTTTGCCTTTTTAAAGCATGTTGGCCGATGACAACCACACCAGCTAAGGCTGAAAAATTAAAATCGATGTCCATAAACTGCACCCCTCTCGCACAGCTGACTATGGCAACGAGTTTGTTTTTCAGAGGGACAGTGCTGAGTGGGTTTGTGTGCTCACTTTGTTTTTTGAAAATGTTTGCTGAACATCCAGTGTCAAGTGCCATGTTTAAACAAACAAATGTTAAAAGATAAGACAGGGGCCATTGAATTCCCCGTGCAAAGCAAACCGCCAGCATCTCAGCACATATAGAACTGTAATTATTGACCTATTCAACTAGTAATTAGCTGCAATTATCCTTGACGTGATTGAGAGCTGCTGTCACACTCTAAGAATGCCAGCAGAAGTGAGGGGGCATTTCAAGACGCTGGAAGAGCATAAACATGTTATTTACAGGTGACAATAACAGTGGGCAAGATCATTAGAAAAGATTCCACACTGGCTTCAGGCTGTTATTTCAGGAAGAAAAGTTGATGCGTGTTTATCTAAGGTCATTATCTGTGGATGTTGTGGTTAATTTAATCAAGGACATATCTTGTTTTCATTTTTTTAAGTTGAAGTAACCAGTTCTGATTTGCTGTCTTCTGTTGTGAGCGGTCGCCACTGGATGTGATCATTACACATTAGATACTTATGTGTCTAATTGTATACAATGAAAAAACATCATTATTTATTATAAAAGGTCTTAATTTCCTACCTTGGTATTTTACTAAAAGTCTTAAAAAAATAAAGGACTAGACAGTCTAGAAAACATGACAAGCCGTGATGTGTGAGGATGTCTGCTTCCGTTTATATTTTTATCCTAAGACCACAAGAAAATTGAATGCAGTGTTCCTTGTTAAGAGTTAAAGTTCTTCCATACAGATGTTAAACAGGTGAAAGTTAGCAGTCCACTGCTGTGCCACTGTAGCTCTCTTTTATACACATGTTATCAGTAAAAGTATACATAGTACAGTGTCTTGGTCTGATGCTGTCAGAAATTAACAATCAACTACCGATCGACCAGTTTTCCTATGGGTGTGTATGTTAGCATAGTGTTATTGTTGCATAATAAGGTGTGAGACAGAGCTTATGAATGCATTGTGAGTGCTGTAACATTATGCATTAACTCTGCAATGCTTGAAGTGCTGTCAGATTATTGTTAAGAAAAAACAGATCTCCGAAGTTGGGCTCTCCCAGTGACCTTCTTCTTGCCTATAACGTCCTTGTATAAGCCGGCTGACCTTTCCACATCTGCACCATTTGTTAGGTAGTCCTTGTACTTATTTACAAGCATTGATAGATGAGACATAAAGACTGACGCGCTGTTCCAAAACAAGCCAGTGTTAGCTAAAGCCGAGAGACTGCAGATGGACCTAACTCGGTGAAGGACACATAGAGCTTCCTCTGAGACTTAAAGAAATCAAGGACTGTTGAAAAAGCTGGCTGTATCGTCTTTGATAAGATTGTCTAGTTGAATTCTGGAGTGCATGTATGGGAACAGGTTTGCTTGGCACTTTGGCTTCCCTGTTTAAAATGCGTCACTCTCCTTGATCGTAACGTGAGCAGATGTACGTGTCTTTGCTGGCAGCAAATTAGATAAGATCGACTTAATATTTCTGTAACTTGAAAGACTAAGACTTGTAAAAAGGTTGTTTGAGCTTTGTTAGAGATGAGGAAAGTAAAGAACAGGCTATGAATTTCCAGCGATAGGCTATATGCAGAGTACATATGTTGGCAGTCTTGTCAGTCGACACTCCAGTTTTCCTGAGCACACATCCACATCTGGAGTGAATCCCATTCTTATCATCCTTATCTGATACTTGTCAAGGGATGGCTTGCTGACTTTGTCTCCCTAGCCAGTGAAATTTCAGCACGGCGTGCCACCATTATCTGAATTCTCTGAGTGTTTCTGAGAGTTTTATCTGCTATTTTTGATTTATCAAGTAACCACAGTGAAGTAAGGACCAAATTAAGTTTATGTTCTGCCTCTGTTTAGTTTTGCTTTTTTTACTCACTAACTCACTCACTCAGTCACTCACCATAGCAATCTTCCTTGCCTTTTCTCTGGTTTTGTCTTTATCTCAAGTTTCAGGTTTTATTGTCATTTGCTCAAAAACCACAGGAAGCTATAAAATGAAAATTCTTGTACCAAAGCGCTGTCATTTTCCTGCTGGTGAAGCAGATTGCTCTCAGGTTCTAATGGCTTTTCAGACTCCCCTTGAATTAAGTCAGTTACATTAATGTCGTGGCATAATCCTAACACAGCTCTTGGTGGTACTTTTTGATTGGACTTCACCTTTTGCTGTTTACTATAATAGAGCCACAAGCATTTTCTTGTCTTTTTTATGTAGATGTTACAATGCTTCCTCACAGACAATGTTCCAAGACACTAAAGCCCCATTTCCACCGGGCAGTACAGTTCAGTTCAGTTCAGGTCGGTACGCTTTTTTTTCCGGTTTCCACTGCGAAAAGTTGTGGATGGTACCAATGGAACTGTTCCCTACTGTTCCCATTTTTGGTCCCTCTTCTGTTGGGGTACCTAGCACACAGATCTGGTACTAAAAGGTGGAGCTGTGAACACTGCAGTCTGTTGATTGGTCAGTAGAGGACGGTCACTCTGCTCAGGGCTGAGTTGTGGCTGGTGTTGAGGCTCATGTAACCACTGTTCATACTGTGGAGAGTTTAATTACTGTAACTACACAATGAAAGGATGTTTGGCTGCCTGTTGCAGCAGCTGGAGTCACAGAAAAAAAAAAATATAGTTCACTGGGCTGACTGCTGGCAACTTTTAAGGTGGAATGTTAACTTTTGATGTTACTTTGATGTGACGACGTGAATCCATCAACACACCTTAAATTTCCCTGACCACCATTTCTGAAGGAGTACTTTTGGCTCCAAGGTACCACACCAAAAGTGTTGGTGGAAATGGGGCTTAAATGTACATCTGTCGATGGGTTACGTGATATGTCCAGTTATGCCAACTTTGTGTCTTTGCACAATGCGTGTATTTAGGATGTCAACAGTTAACCATTAATTGGTTAGGTGCCGAGAATATTTTTGACCGGTCACACATGTTGGTCTACAGGTTAATTTCTCTAATCTTAAGTTTAGTGCACTGCACACTACCTGGATCTAGTGGAAGCTAGCTAGTGGTGCCACTCATTTACCATTTCAGGGATGCACCTTGTTTTCATTTTCAATCATGTATCACTTCTGATTTACCTTTTATTAGGTAGATAATTTTGGTGCTTTCTAAACTCAGCTCAAGATATGACATTTGTATGATGTTTTGCACACACACTGAATATAAAGATACACATACAGTTTGTTGTTTTGTAAATACAGTTTTTAGATTTGGCATTTCATTCAACTGTCTTATACATTTTCAGCATACATACATTTTTACCATAATTAGAACCATTTAACATCAAGCCCAAGTTTAAGGCTGCAGTTTGTCAAAATAACACAAGTTTGGGCCTACTCAAAAGACCACCTGTGGGTCCAAAACCATCAACATCACTGTATTCATTTATTTTTTTCTATTATATGTGCATAGGCTGTTCATTGTGTGGGGTCTATGAGCCAAAACTAAAGCAGAAAGACATTAAAACTGCTGAAGGGGTTTATGGCTCAAAATGAAACCGTTTACTCACCAGGGCTACCTGGGAAGAGACTGGTGGGCGGCTACCATGTTTCTGCAGCAACGTCATCCCACCACCTAGACTGCGTTACCCATGGTACTTGCTGAATGAGCAGGGTTGCAAGCTAGCCCCCACATGACCCGGTTGGTGCCCACTGCAGAGGCTAACCAGTGAAGACCAGAGGGTGGGCAGTGGGCACTATGTTTCCGTGGGCTAATGCAGCTAGCTGGCTGTCTGTCAGTGAAGCCAACAGGAAATGAAATAAAAGGCAAGATGTTTACATCACAAAACAGTAATATTTCACCGTCACTAAAGGAAAGCGCTTTGAAATCAGTCAGTGTCAGTGGAGTGCCAGTATAAAAGTAAAGGCATCTTGTTATTTCATGTCATCTGGTGCTTTTTTTCCCCTGTAAATTAACCAGTTAGTCACTGGTTAATGTGTGTTGGGCTATCAAAACCAAAATTAATAAATCAAAACTGACATCGGTAGTCAAAACGTAGCATAGACAATAGCTGGCTAAATTAGCTGTATGAAGTCGTAACTGTCCCTTAAATGTGACATGAATAGTTACACTTTCTGTGCATCTGCCACGGTTCACAGGCAGTCATGACTCAGGTGTCTCCCAGCTCCACGTGTCTGGCTGGACTGGTTAAATCTATGAGAGGGACAGATTCTGCACACTGATGTGTCTTCTCTGTTTGTTTGTTGACGAGGCACAGTGATTATGAGAGGTGAAGCCATGTAATTTGACAGAACAGTGTGCAGATTTTACTGTGTTCAGTCTGTCCCTACCTGCTGGGTGGCTAACTAGCCAGCTGTCTGCGGATATCAGGCTGATGTCTTGTCAAGAAACATAAACATCACGAGCAGATGAATCAGCGTGCTGAGTTTTCTGCTGTGTGTGTGCTGAAACTGATTGTTAGGTGTGTGCTCTTCTTAGTGGAAACATCTAGCACTGACAGTCTATAGCTGTATATATACGCATATATTTTTTAATTTGTGTGACAATGACAGCCTGCAGGTTGTGTGGATCTTTATTATTGTACATAAAGTCCTATATGATATGTCAATTGTGATAAAAATACTTTTAAAATTGTGAATTGACCCCAAGCAGGGGATGTTATTGTTCTGCCATATTGCCTAGCCCTGTGTGGTGTTAAGTTTTTTTTAAGGAGGTCATAAACAAAAAAGGAAATTAGAAATGTGTTGCAGGTCAGCCAACAATCACCACACAATGAGCAAGCTGGGGTTCAGATATCCCCTCCCGTAATCTTTTGATCTGGGCCGTAAAGTATACCCCTGTTGCCCCTGCAAGGTGGGAGGCCCCTTCAGTCCCCACCCCCGCCTGTCAGTCAACATGATAAGAATAGAAAAACAAACTCTGGGCTCTCCTTCACTGGACGCTGAAGCTGTTAAGGTGCAATCTGGGCTCTCCTTCAACTGATGCTCCATATTACTGAGTATGCCTGAAGTAGCAACGGCTATTACACTGTTTCCTACTCTGCCTGTGACTGTTGCACGATCCTTCTCAAAACTGAAACTAATTAAAACAGAACTGAGCAGCACCTTGGCCCTGGAGAGACTGTCAGGGCGGGCCATCCTGAACCCTCAAAATTAACATGCTCACAGCCCTCTCACAGAGGGTGGTATGTCATTTTGACACACCAAAAGATGTGCGCATGTATGCTCACCTGCAAGCCTGTAAGAAAACAGATAAGCTACCACAGTCCTATTGCTAAGATGAACACGTATCCACAGTTGATGCAATCTTTGGAGCTCTGTTTGAGAAGCTGATTCAAAATAAATAATTTGGCATTAGAGGAAAAGCCTTTTTATCAATCTTCTCAGTACAGTTGTGTAACAGTCTGAGTTGAGTGGGCTTTTTACAGCAACTTTGAGAATTAAACCCTTATTTATGCCACCTTTGCATATTTACACAGAGCCAAACAACGGCAGCATTATATTGTTCCAGAGTGTGATTTTAGGTGGCATGCAGGCATTGCAAAAGCAAAAGAGGCATGACTGACGTGACATGTAACACAACAGCATCGGCCTCTCGTGTGACATATAAAAGACGTGTCGGCAGCACTCTCTAAACTGTAACGATGACATTATCATGGCAATGGTGGGTTGCACATATAAAGCTTGTGAGCATTTATACTTGTGTGGTGGTGTGTTTGTGTCACCCTGCAGTTAAATGTCAAACACTAGTTAGCGGTGGGGCTTCTGTGAAGTGCTGTAAAGTGTAGTTGATTCAAAACACACATTAAACATGGCTTAATTCAGATTATTTCAAACACAAGTGCACAAATCAGCTTTATTATGCCTCGCAGCATTCACAGACAAACACTTGTCTTTATCTGGACACATTTTCCCCACTAATACAACATGCTAATGTTTTAGCACAAGCCTATGGCATTTTACATTGTATAAATTAGCCTAGCAGCTAGCAAACTTTTCCTCTTCTCATATGAAGCCAGGGACAACAGCAACATTAAACAAAGGTAACATTACAAAATTCCTTACAATTCATAAGGTTCTTCGACAAAACGACTGTCTTATACTAAACACGTTTTCCAAACAAATATAACATGCTAACGTTATTAGCACAAGCCTATGGCATTTTATATTGCATAAATTAGCCTAGTGAACAGTGAAGATTTCCTCTGCTCATATGACGCCAGGATAAATCACACACAAGACTTAAAATGCTACTTTTGTGGAGGCTTTATTGTCTTTGCAATTTATTGTTTCTTCTCTGTGAAATTAAAGTAAATAAAAGCTTTGTTTCCACTGAGGGAAATGGTTTCAACTAACTAACTAAAAATAGACAGCAGGTCTGCGTTGCCACAACGTGTCGTTACATTTCTGGGGAGGTGCACGACAGGCTACAGCATCTGTTACGGCGTAGGCTCTGCGTTGACGTAGAGGCTGGTACTGTGTCGATTTAAGCAGAAGTATAAATTCTCCCTAGCACATCAAAACATCGCTCCCATGCTGCCCATGATGCCATCCTGCTGGCTGTCCCATTTATACTGACTTCATTTTCGCTCTGTTACTACCTCTGATGCTGGCTTAAAGGCGAGGCAGTTCTTTCCCCCATTCTATGATTGTACCTTTTACATAAAACAGCGAGGCGGCATAACAGCATGAAATTCCCACCTTGGAGAGGCAGTGTAAAAGGGGCTAAAAAGTAACGGGGAGGAGTCAATTACAGAGTACCCTGGACAGATCCAGTGATCGTAGCCGTCACAGGATCAGCACCATTGTGATCCTTTTTTAGTTTGCGATGGTAAAGAGCTCCAACAGTTGTCAGTTTACTCAGTGCAGCTAACTCCACAGACTGTGTCCAGTGTTCTGGAGTGGTCTGTTAAGTTGTGTTTTGTTTTTGAAATGATAGGTATTCTCACTAGGAACGATTTTGAAATTCGCCTGCTTTGTGCTGCAGGAAAGGGGCCCACTCAGGGTTAGCTGCGGGGGGGCCCTCACGTGTTATGGTGCTGCTTTTGATATTCAACTATTTCCATATTTGTAAATCTGCTAAATGGGAACAGTTTTCACTGACGACTGGAAGTACAGCATCACTTGATCTGCAACATGATTAGGAGTTTTTCTGGTTCTATGGTTGTTTATAACCTACGTGACAAATGAACTCCTGTCCGTAACGCATCGTGTCTGATAAGAAATCTGCTGCATCACATACCAACATTGTTCTGTTTCTTATCTCTTTCTCATCTCGCAGTCAGAGGCCAACAGGCTTCTCCCTGCACCTGGGATGGTGCCATGTGACAGAGCGGCCGTGGAGCCATAACCCAGCCACCACTACTGCTCCATCACTTTGACTCCAAGCTGTTTGGCCACCACTGATCTCACCGCCCCCCTCCCAGTCGCCCCTGCCTCCCTTTATCTTTGCTCTGAGCCCTGGACAAGGCCAACCACAGCCAACACATGACTCACCCACTGGAGCCCTAGATCAAGTAAGTATGGCTGCAATATGTCTCACTTTCAAGCCACAGGTGAATACAGTGTTGCAGCTTACAGCTTATGTATATTTTGCGTACTTGTCTTCACATGACATGTAACTGTTTATTATTCAGCACTGATTCTCACTGAATATCCGTAAGTTATTTGTATCATGTACTTTTTTTGGGACTGAAAACACATGCTTTATGTATTATTTTAGTGTGCGTACTGAGCTTCTAACTAAGGCTCGAGGCCATGTTTGTAGGATTGCAGTGGTAGAGGTGAGCAGAGGTCAATATTTAATATTCAGAGAAGTAAAGCAAGACACAGGAGCTGGTTATTTTGTTGTATTGAGCTGAAAATAAGCCAATGTGCACAAAAACTAACTATCCCAACCCCACCCAAAATATCAGTTTATATTGAAATAAGAAGAGAGAAGCAAATCCTCACATTTGAGATGCTTGAGCCAGCGAATATTTGGTGTTATTTATGACAAACGAGTGTATTTTGAACGTTAAATGATGAAGATTAAATTTCTGTTGATCAACTAATCTGTTAATTGCTTAATTGGTTGAGCAGCAGTTTCTAATAGCTAGTCTTGGAGATTGTGATATCTACGCTGTATACAGTGGTAGAAAGTGTCCAGAGTTCTGCACATTTTCCCATATGTTAACGTGCTGTAAACTTGATTTGAAATTGTTTTATTTGCCCTCGGTCTGTGCAGATATTTCCATAATGACTTATCCAAAATGCAGCTTGCGAGGAGTATTGGGAGGAATCAATTTAAAACAGACCAGTAACAAGTAAACAAGTGTGAGTAGTGCCACAAAATGCCAGAAGTGCTGTTCATTTTTTATTAATTTACAGGGTGTAAATGCAGTTGAGTTATATTGACTTATTGTGTTTTACTGTTGGTAATTATTTTGGCCCTATACTGTATGTGTGTTGCACAGCAAATGAAAGCTGAGTTAAAGTCTGCAGTAGAAGATGAGAAAATCAGTTAATCGTCAATCGTCATGATATAAAAACCATGAAAAGAAGACCCTGGGTGGAAATAACTAAATGTAAGACACAAAACAAAATGCATAATTGACTGGATTTGAAGCAGTCTTATCAAGGACTTAATCTGTCTGTCAATTTAATTTCACAGAGGAGCAGATAGTTCAGGTTTAATTGATTGTTAAGCGAGAGAGAGAGAGAAAAGGAGAAAGATAACACCTCTCTCTCTCTCACTGGCCTTTATGCATTATTTCCCTGTGCTGTGCACTCAAGAAACTTGCGGCCCCAAACCGGCTGCATGGCTCTGAACATCCCAGCATGTCTGACTCGGCCTCCCGTGGTGTTTCACGAGTTGAAATGAGGACACACACCCCCACGCTCACACTTTAAATTACACAGAGACCAGTGGAGTTCAATAAATGATGAATATTCATGTGGAATTATCAGTCTGGCAGTGAACGTGTTTGAGATTGAAAATGCTCTGTGAAAAATTAGGGGAGCTATGACACACACACACACACACACACACACACACACACACACACTCACACGCACAGAG
>JAPZEB010000010.1:28617602-28629529 GCA_029783705.1 Chaetodon striatus | reverse complement strand
AGCGTGGGTTTTCTCCGGGTACTCCAGCTTCCTCCCACAGTCCAAAGACATGCAGGTTAACTGGTGACTCTAAATTGGCCATAGGTGTGAATGTGAGCACGAATGGTTGTCCGTCTCTATGTTTCAACAGGATAAGCAGTTACAGAAAGTGAATGAATGAATGTTACTGCGATATTGATCGAAATTTTAGATTGCTACCAGTCAAATTTAGCTTTAACTTTGATTATTGTGCAGTGAATCTGTTTTTTGGCCAATTATTTAAACTCAAAAAACAGATTTAGGGAGCTGGAGAGGAAGACAAAGTGAGAACAGAAAGAAACAGAAAGGATTTAAGAGGTGCCGGACCATTCACATGATATTATCATAGGTGTATGATGAACATGATATCACTATTTCATTTTAATTATCACAGTTTTCATCAATACCAGTATATTTTCAACCGTACTGATACTGTAATATTATGGTGTAGTGTATAACAGTAAGAGGGAACCTATTGGCTGTTTACAGTATCAGCATTTTCTGTTTTCTATTCCAGCTGTATCCGTACAAAAGACTACAGTTCATGCCATCATATATGTTCTTGACATTGCCTTTTGCTCTTGTGACATTGTTAGGATGTGGAAGCAACGCTTTCTACCAAATGACTTGATCAGTAACACTTACCAGGTGGGAGGAACTGAATCATAATCATAATGGAGAGGAAGCAGGAAATATGACCATGGCTGTTGATAGCTTGTTGTTCACGGCTGACAAGCTTATCCACCCTATACAATTCAGCCAGCTTTTTCATTCTTAGTACAATGTATTGTTAGGCATGTTTTCATAGCATTAATACACAGCTAGAGCATGTGTTGGGCTTGGTAAATGAAATGTAGGGTTACAGTGCAGCAGTGTTGCCTGGTATGTCATGAAATATAAGTACTATAAATCTTTTGCTATCTTCCATCAATAGACTGTACCTGCGCTGACTTACTGCCAGAAATGCACAGGCATAATTTGGATTTGCATCATCATAAATGAGAAGTATTATGACGGCAAGGTCGTTCTGGAAGGATGTAGCCCTCTCCTCTGTTTACAGCTGCTGTCACTTCACATTACAGCCGGAAAGATTAGCTGAAGGACGGAAAATTAATCATTTAAGTTGTTGGGTTTTTTTGTGTAGAAATGACAATAATTCTCTGTTTCAGTTTGCTGTTTATCTTTAATAACAAACTGGATATCTTTGTGTGGTTGAATGTTGATCAACAAAACAAGACAGTTGAATCTGCCAACTCTGTCAATTCATTGTCAACCAGAGAAGGAATCCCTTAAATGAGAAAGTTAAGTGTTAATACTCAGCAAAGTAAGGCATTAAAAGAACCATTTTGGTATCAAAAACGCAGGTGTTATTTTGACAAGTCACAAGGAGAACTATTAAGGGTTGACTGAAGTATTTCGTTGCGGAGATATTGTGTTATCCCCTTTGCATAATCCAGCAAAACAACCATTGGTTGAATGAAAATGTTTCAGATTATCACCTTCTCTTCATAGTTCAGACTGCAGCTGACTGAGGCTACGTTTAGACTTAAAAACAGATGAACAGCACTGTAATTGCAAGTGATCAGATTGAATTTGTGTGTCCAGACATCGGTATAGGTTGGTCACAACGTAGGCATCAGTAACTATCAGTGTTGCAAATGCAATATATTATTCATTACTCGTCATCACTCACTGTCAAGGTGATTCAGACCAGAGGTGTGAGGACGTTCTTGTCATCTTTCCTCCTGACACAATCAAAGGAAAGGGAATATTTTCAGCTGCTTAAGTTATGCGTTTCCATCCATGTGAACGCGTCACTACTAACGCCTTACTGCCTAACATTGGTAACTTCATAGCTATGTTGGTGGCGTGGCGTTCCAACGCAGAAGCATGAGAAAAGGAGGGCCATTATTTTCGCCCTCCAAACAGCTGTGTTGTTAAGTAGCATTGCAGAACTTTGAACAAACTTAGCATCTTTTCATGGACTGTTGTTCTCCATGTTGTCTTCTTTAGCGCTCTGCTAGTAGCAGCATGGATTTTGCTCAACACTTCGTCACTCTGGATTTGATGTCACTGTGTCGCACTGCGAGTCACGCACTTTGGAATCTGATTTCAGCGGCCAGAGCATCCACACTGAGACACATCTGTAGAAGTCCAACTGGAATAGCATTTCAAACTCCGAATTTGGAGTTTGATTGCAAAAATGGCATTTCAGATGTCTTTCTTTGCTATCCAGACTCTCTAAAAATCAATCTGGACACAATCTGGAGGTGTCAAAAAACAGATCAGCTGGCAGTCTTGGCAATCCTAAAACACATGTATAGGTCTGAACATATATACACACATACAGTAACCAGTGATCCTGTTTCTTTAAATCCGTGACGCACGTTGTTTTCTGCAAATCTTGTTCCAACAAATCTGTTTTCTCGGTTCATAACTTGAATTTCCCATAGTTACAGTTTCAGCTGTTATTTAAGCATATGTACTCTGGGAAACTAGGCTAATATGTATTTCCTTTAATGTGGAGCAGGGCTCTCGTTTCTCACTGTGGCGGATGGATCTCTTTGTTAAGTGCTGCATGTGAGCAACATAAGGAGGGCTGAGGCAGAGAAAGGGGTGATCTGAGGTGAAACGTAAAGAGGGCTAGTCAGGAAGGATTAACGTCCAGTGAGCAGCGTGTCCCTGCAGCAGCACCCAACACTCTGACAAAGGCTGCTTGTTTTATTGCAGTTTACCCGTGGATTTAAAACGTTTTCTGTGTACGGCTGATATTTAGATTCTACTGCATGGATGTGGTTTTACAGATTAAGAGACTTGGGTCCATCTTGATGTGTGGAGCTCCAAAGGATAAATGAAAGGCTTTCAGTCTCATTAACGTCCCTCCAAATCTTTCAGAATCCTAATTCTTGTCAACAACATGTTAGTAATAAAATAACAAACCCTGTCTGTCTGCACAGTTTGCTAAACATGACAACCTTTGCTGCTTTCTGCTGCTGTGTTTGTGTATCTGCCTTAATAAGACGGTCTTAAATTTAATTTCTCATAGCATTTAAAGGGTTTTAACTTTAACATTTGGCCTAATGGATCGTGCAGGAACCCTGTTAACTGTCCCTCTATACACCGAGTGCTTCATCAAATGTTGCAGCGTTTCCTGTTGCTATGGTTACCCCTCCTGATGCAGCGAGAGAGGTGCAGCCTGTAGACTTTGCAGATAAAGAACAGGCACGAGTCCATTAAGGGCGAATGAAGAGGAATGTCAAAAACATAAAAGACAAAATATTAGGTAGGCTTTTCAATATAATGCAAACCCACAACTATATTACCCAAAACTACAGCATTGAAAAATGGCTATAGAGTCAAATCAGCACCAGCATTAGGGTTTGTTGCAGAGCTGGAAGGTATGTACTGAGATTTACTCTAGGGCTGAGTGATATGGGAAAAGCTGTGATCATGATCACTGTTTTTATATTAATCAATACAGATATATATCACTATATATAGTTAAAAATGCTGTCAGTTTGAGGAGCATCCTGATAATGGCTGAAGTCTGAGAATCCACAGGGTTTTTTAGTTAAGCTTTTGAATATAGTTCATTAACAAAAAAGTAGAATAACATAGTGTAATCAGCCTTAACAAAACATATGGTTAGCTCGCTTTGTAGCTTATTAAAAATGTATATAAAACTATATGCTGTAACTACAATCACATCACATTCGTTTAGCGGGGGAGCAAACATCTCAAATGTTTGTACAACAGACAAAATAGCAAAAAGAAAGACTAAAGAAAGGTCCTGGCACATTTAAGTACAACTGTAAGATAAAATAATGCTTGTGAATGTTCCAGAGATAGAAATCTGAGTAAAAAGTACAAAATGCAAACATGGTGAACCAGCTATATGTCATGGGCAATGGCTGAAAAGGACAACACAACTGACTGTCGTTGTAGTACAGCCTTGCTAGCCTTGCTAAAACTTATGGACAGACCAGCAGTCAATCACTATAATCATTTTGACTGTACTGATACTATAATAATATGGTGTAGTGTGTTACATATTAAGAGGGAACCTGTTGAGTGTTAACATCATTAGCATGTAGCATGTATTAGCAAATGTTTTTCTGTTTTCTGTCCCAGCTGTATCCATGCAGTAGACTGCAGTTCATCCCATCATATATGTTCCTGACATTGCCTTATTCTAGTAGGCTTGTATTTACATACTCTCGGTGTGGTCACTGTGATGGTATTTACTGAGGTGATGAAAAAGATTTGTTGTATTTCTTGGTTGGCAATAACAACTGACATAGCGTCTGGTATAAGCATCCTTTCTGCGGGGTAGAGCAGCACCTATAGTGTGCTCAGATAAACAAACCACTCTCTGCAGGGCCTTGCAGGGTCCTGCACGGTGCTGTGTCCGTACCAGGCAGAGATGTTCCCTGTCAGGCTGCTCTCGATGGTGCAGAAGTAGAAATTCCTCAGTATTTGAGGGGATATCTGGAGTTTTCTTCAGGTAAAACAGTCTCTGCCTTGCTTTTGTCACCACTGAGCCAGCATGCAGCGCCCAGGTCAGGCCCACTGTGATGTGGACACCAAGGTATTTGAAGCGATCCACCCTCTCCTCAAGGACCTTTTGATATTAAGGGGGCGGGGGGGCATAGTTCTTTGGCTGCTTCCTTTCTGTCATCATATCATCTCCTTAGTTTTGCTGACGTTCAAGGATAGGCTGTTATCCTGACACTAGCAGGTCAGGTGCTCTACTTCTCTCAGGTAGGCCTCTTCATTGTTACCTGTGATCAGGCCTATCACCGCTGTGTTGTCAGCAAGTTTAATGATGGTGTTGGAGTCTGAAGTGGCTACACGGTTGTGTGTATACGGAGTACAGCAGGGGACTCAAAGCGCAGCCCTGGGGTGCCCCGGTGTTGAGGATGAGGGTGGAGGAGGTGTGTTCACTCACTCTCACCACTTCGGGTCCGCTTGTCAGAAAGTCAGGGATCCACATGCACAGTGAGGTGTTGAATCCCAGGTCCTTGAGCTTTGTGACCAACCTGGAGGGAACTGTGGTGTTAAACACTGAACTGATGTCATTGAGTAGGGTGGTGTGTATTTACAGGTTTTGGGGAAAACGGCGTTATTACTTGTTCAAATCAAATGAAAAAAAGCTGCCAAAATTCTGTTAATGTTAACCTTTCCTTGTTTTTTCATGTGCTCCTCCTATACAGGTAAGTTAAAGCTGAAAATGAGTGCAGTAGGGGAAAATCCCCTGGACCCTGCCACGCCAGAGTCACGCAAGAGGAAGGGCTCACCATGCGACACATCAGGGCAAAGGTATATTCACAGCCAAGTGTTTTTTTTTCCTGTTAGTGACATTATAGCACAGTCATTACATTACCAGGCAAAAAGACCTTGCACAAATTAAATTCTTAAAGTAATACTTCGCCTTCAAAAATGACCGATTGTGTATCAAGAACAACAGCAAAGCTATATCAAAACATCATTTACATACTCTCGCACAACTGGTGCAGTATAATCCAAGTCTCATTTATCCAGTTGTATGCTAAGTACTTCCCAAACACATGCATATTTGCTAAAACATTTAAAACACTTCTGCCTACATGTAGCACGCCCTGAGTGTGCCTGAGCACACAGGTATGTGATCAGAGTCATGCATATGACTCTACTGACGTGTTTTAAATCATAAAGGTTTAGTGAAAAGGGAATTACTGAGCATAAGACTCAATAAAAATGAGACCTGGATCAGGGGCCATACACATGCCATGTTTTTGTGGCCTCAAATTCATTGTCTTCACTGTAGATGCATGGCAGGCCAGAGGGATGCCATCGCGGCGCGCATGCGTTCCCGAGCGCCCAATTTTTCAACATGCGACGGTTGCGCTCTGAGATAAACCCGAGTTCAACTTTTGGAACGCTGCAGCACGCAACGCATGTTGTGACAAGGAACAACCAATCACAACCTACAGATATCGTTTCCTTCTTCTGTAAATATCAGTCTGTGATAAATATGGAAAAGTTGATCATTTTAGTGCAGGGCTGGCAGAGCTTTACATCTGTCCCACAGACGATATGCCCTCACACTTATAGACAGCACCTGATAGAAGATCAGCTCTGCATTCAGGATTTCAGGTAGATAGGCTATGATACGATGCTTGTTAAGGTTGTTTAGCAACCTCAGACATAACCTGCCGCCATGCTCTTGAGAGCTGGCTCAAAAAAGGCACAACAGTAGCGCTCAACGTCCGACCTTGCATTTTTCGGGTGGTTGAAGACGCTGCATGTGTACGGCCCCTTATACTGCACAAGTTGTGTTAGATTTTGTTAACAGGTGTTCTGTTACAGTTTGCCGTTGTTAAATGCGGCCCTGTTTACTATAGTTCAGGAAGAACACTCTTCGCTTTAATGTAATACCATCAATTATGTGCACCAGGGCTCAACAACCCTGTTTTGTTGTCCCCTCTAACGTAAAGGGGAAAAAAATCATCCTGAAGTAATTATGTAGAGTGCATAAACAATAAGATCAGTTATACTCATTGCTAAGTAGATCTAGGCCCAAATGAGGGAATAGTCATGTAACTGAAATTGTCATGTAAGCACATTTATCTGAGGTTCTTAGTGAGGTTTGGACTGTTGGTTGGGCAAAACAAACATTATGAAGGTGTCACTTTGGGCTTTAGGTAATATGTTGGCATTTCTTACTATTTTCTGAATTTTTACAAACCAGATTATACTTGCATACTTTTGCTTGTGCAGTCCAGGACCTCGTATTAGTACCTTTACTACAGTAAAAGATCTGACTTAAAGGAGGAAAGATAAGGAAAAGAAAATGCTCTGGATCTATAAAATGCTATTTAGACCTTGATTCAGAGTTAAAGTTAGATGCAGCTTTAGGTTGGGGTCAGGTTTAAGGTAGGTCATGTAGTGGTGAAGGAATGAATGTACTCTGTGTACTGTGCGTGCGTCTATAAGGCCCGATAGCTGATGTAAGCTGATGTAACAGCCCAACTAGCATTTCTACAGCAACTACACGCAGCCACTGACCTGCGCATTCACACAGCAGCGTCCTCCCCCTCCTCACCCCTCCCTCCCTCGGTCACCACGCCTGTGTGTTCTGGCTGGCCAATGCACTGACCTACTTTTGCTGTTGTCGTCTCACACACACACACACACACACACACACACACACACTTACTCACATATACACACATTCCTTTTTTCATGTTTACCACATACCTTACTGTAACTCGTCGGTTTGAAAGTATATTATTGAAACTGGAGAATAAGGTTAAGCACAAGGCTAAGCGAAGAGTCTGAAGAGGCTCGAGGTAAAGGCAAATTTAGGTTGCTTTTCAATGTTTGTGTCAATGACTGGCAACTTTCTTGTTTACATATTATGGGAACAAATTACAGGCAGCTGGGTGAAAAACCACTGCACTTATACAGCACATTGTGATGTTACTTACACATTTCCCGGCTCTGACACTGATAATTTAAACCACCTGTTGTTTTGGGGGAAAAAAAAAAACAAGTTCCAGTTGTTCACTTTCATGAAGCCGTGTCTTGTGATCTGAAGTTCAAATGTTTAATCTTTTGACTAATTACAGTTAAAAGTCAACAGCACCATGTCAGGACTAAAACAGAAGCATCATGAAGTCAAGATCAGTCCTGGAATTATTTATTCTCTCAATTATTTTATCATTAATTTCATCTATAGAATAGAGTCTGATCAGTTTGATCCAGTATCGGTATCAGGTACCGATAGGGAAGTAATTTACTCATCAGATATCAGACTGACTTTTCTGATCCGTGTACCGATTGAGATTCCATGATCTGATGTTGGCTACACATGGAGCCCCTGGCATTTACTCCTGGAGCGCTTGACTGACAAATAAGTGATTTAATCAGTTGTTTTATTTTCATGTTAACTAACCATCATCTAACAGCACAATGAATGAATATCAACCAAATATAAACACAAACATTAACCAAACAAAAACAAAAACACAACACTTCAAGAGGTATCCAAAATTAGAACAGCACCTAAACACCCAGCCCCCTGGGCACGAGACACAACACATAGATGCAAACAAGACAAAATCTACATCTACATGAATCACTGCCTAGCTCTTGAGTCCGTGTGAATCCAAGCAGCTATGCAGGCAAGGTGTTGTTTACCACCTGGAAAGACTGTTTGCCATCACACCCAACTCAAATGAACAATAGCTTGCATATTTCTGTCCCATTGCAGTTTAAACGTGTATGTAGAACGTACCTCAGATGTGTTGGGATGGCTGCAAAGAAACTAATTAGCTACACGAGCATCTTAAAAACATAAGTCAGGGAGCTGCTCCAAGCCCAGAACACGTTGGGTCAAGGAGAGTCTAATCTCTATAAACAGACATCTGGTGTGTATTCAGAATCTGTACGCAACAGGACAAGATTTGGGAATTGGAAGTGTTGAGGTTTCCGTTCCTACTCACGTCCGAGTGGCATGTACACAGTCCATGTGGGGAGGCAGAGCGCATTGGCCAAAGTACAATATCCAAACCCATCGGCTATGTCTGGAGATGATTTAGCTTTATATCAGCTTTTTTTAAATGTGTCTGAATTCATATGCAGATATCTGTTCGTAGAGACTAGCCGAAATGACTGTTGCACCGAGGAAGAAGTCTTGACAGGGCAGTTGCTTTTAGAGGCGTTATCATCGTCAGACCGACAGCAGATGAGTTCACAGATGGAGGAGAGTCCGACTCAAGGGCCCATAAACAACACATTACCACCTTACGGTCTGGGATTTCTGAGTAATAGCCTTTCAGCTCTTTAAAAGCCACTGACCACCACTGACAGCCACAGCTCTTAATAAAGGTATCCAAATTCAGGTATCTCAATTGTATGGGAACTTAAAAAAAAAGTGGATTGGTGCGTCTCAGCTATAGAATGTTAACTATGAACAAAAATTGCTCAAGTCGTAATCACAAGTCCTCAGAGCTCAACATACCATCCTCAAACCTCTTGTTTTATCCGTCCAACTAGAGCTTGACAAATGAATCTGCTTGGCTGATGTACCAGCTGTTTTTAGTCTATTGCAGATATATCAGTGTTTAGGTCGACCAAAAGATAACCAAAAATGTGAAAGGTAATTCAGAAACAGTGTCTCCATTATATTGTTACAGACTGCTAGCAGAAAGCACTAGATGGTTTATTTTTCAACTGATAAATGGTGCACTGAGAACACACAGTATGTTGATCATTCTTTAATCAAATATAATTAAAGGATCATTATTCAATGGTTGTTTCTGTCATGTGACTATTAGCCACGATCATCTGATCATTTATAGACCGAAGGATTAATTGAGAAATAACAGCAAAATATTCAGTACTGGGGAACAAAATCGG
This sequence comes from Chaetodon striatus, assembly GCA_029783705.1. Classification (NCBI taxonomy): domain Eukaryota; kingdom Metazoa; phylum Chordata; class Actinopteri; order Chaetodontiformes; family Chaetodontidae; genus Chaetodon; species Chaetodon striatus. The sequence continues at coordinate 28,620,109 of JAPZEB010000010.1, read as the reverse complement.
TTGCAGCCCCAGAATGTTGAATCACAACTCACTTCTTACGTGTAACTTTTTTTTTCAGAGGACCACATGTGAGTGATTACATATCTGAAACCTTACCGTGTGTTCCTCTGCAGTGTGGAGAAGCGGAGACGGGAGCTGGAGTGCCGCTACATCGAGGAGCTGGCTGAGCTGCTGTCATCCAACATGGGCGACATTGCCAGTCTCAGTGTCAAGCCCGACAAGTGCCACATCCTCAAGAGCACTGTGGACCAAATCCAGCAGATGAAACGGCGTGAGCAGGGTGAGGGAACACACACACACACACAAACACACACACTGGATTGATTTGTGAGAGACTTAACCAAATACACTGCTTTGAAGAAGTTCGCACGCTTGACATCTTTTGCATCAAAGACATTTTTCACTAATATATTATTTGTCTGCAATCTACACAAAGTTTATAATCACTAACTAAAAATATGTTCATTTTATGACAAAATAAATAAATAAAATACATCTTATACCTCTGTCAGGCACAAATATATGATTAAAATGCTACAATTTATGTCCTAATACTCATGTTTTAAAATTTAATTTCAATTCAAAATGTTAGAATTTCTGAATCACTAATAATAAAATCTTAGAAAATCTTGTGCTGAATGTGAAGATTACTTATTGATGGTGTTGGGGTCCAGGTCTTAAAAATTCTAGCACCTACAGGTGCATGTGTATGCGTGGTATACATGACATTTCTGTTCGGAGCAGTGTGTTATTTTGCAGGACGTTTCTGTGTCAGACTCAGATATGTGATGTGTTTGTGTCCTCCTGACAGAGAAAGCAGCTCTTCTGTCTCCAGATGATGAGGTGCAAAAGAGCGACATCTCCTCCAGTAGCCAGGGGCTGGTGGAGAAGGAGGCCCTGGGGCCCATGCTGCTAGAGGTGAGCAATACAATCACACTTTTCTTTCCCACCACCATTTTTTCTCCGGCTCCGCACACACAATCTGATTTTCTTCTCCTCCTCCTCCTCCTTCAGGCCCTTGATGGGTTTTTCTTCGTCGTCAACCGGGAGGGCCGCATCGTCTTCGTCTCTGAGAACGTGACGAGTTACCTTGGGTACGCCCAGGGCGAGCTGATGACCTCAAGTGTCTACAGCATCCTCCATGTGGGAGACCACAACGAATTTGTTCGCAATCTGCTGCCCAAAAGCCTGGGTGAGTGAGCTGAGACTCTTGAGTGTGCTTGCATCTGCTGTCTTACGATTTATATCCGCCGCTTAGGATGCCAGTAGTTTTTATTTTTTAAAAGATATTTGGTAATTGCCTTTTCAGTATCCTCAAATTTGACAGTTTCCATGCCAATGAAACCCATTAAGGAGATGGGTTTTGGCAGCAAATCAGAATACAGTCCTTAATACAGATAATTAAGTTGGTTTATTGATGGAAAATACTGTGGCTAAAGCACATTTGAAGAGGCACAAAGAAAGGCAGGATGACAAACTATGGAAATTTTGAATTAACACAGTTTTAAGTGTTCTTCACAAAGCTTCAGAATGTGCTAGGAGAGGGAGGAAGCAGTAAAGTCAGAGTAGAGTGTGTGTGGGTGAGTTTGACAAGCGATGGAAGAGTGAAACAGCGACTTTCTCCTGTGTGATGGTGATATTTAAATTTTTAGCTACAACCTTGAGAAGAGAGTATAATGAAAATGGAGGGGGGCTGACAGGGGTCGTTTCAGGACTAAAGATAACAGTCCACTGGGCAACAAGGTTGAATAGTCGTATTTTCTGTTCTGATCCTGTCATCCCTTTTAATTTTGTGCCAGCCACAACAGCTCTCCTTTCTCCTTGGAAACAGAGATCTTTAAAACCCACTCTCACAGAGAAACTAAATTACATTTTGGCCGCACTGATTATTCCTACAGACTGTACATGTGGGTGTGATTTTAGGGTGCTTTAACAACCCAAAAAGAAAAGAAATTTAATGTGACAATTGGACAAAATGAGGAAATATATATATTCATTATATGGTGTGTAGCATCTGCACATCTCTGCTGCATTCATTTTGAGCCAGGAGTGATTACTCACCCAACAAGATTGGCATCTTCTAGCAGCCTCGGAAAAAAAGAAACATTAAATGAGACAAGAGGAGATTTGGCAGGAGCTCCGTTGGGCTGTGCTCCGTGGCACAAAAAGATTTTATAGGGTCATACTGGGAATCAGGTGCCCATTTAACAAAAGCCATTTGGGAGCATTATTTAGACACAGTGTTACATTTCACGACTTATTGCCTCTTACAAATTGCAGTAACTGAATACAAGTTACTAAAGCTCCGTTTCCACCAAGCAGTACAGCACAGTTCAGTTCAGTTCAGTTCAGTACTCTTATTTTCCGTTTCCACTGTGAAAAGTTGTGGATGGTACCAATGGAACCGTTCTCTGCCGTCCTCATTTTCAGTCCCCTCTCTGTTGGGGTACCTAGCACACAGATCTGGTACTAAAAGGTGGAGCTGTGAACACTGCAGTCTGTTGATT
>JAPZEB010000010.1:28523699-28535689 GCA_029783705.1 Chaetodon striatus | reverse complement strand
ACCATAAGGCATGCCTGCTTTGCTCTTTCGGTGAATTGTCGTTAAGATCTACAACTAATAAAACAACTTGTGGACACACCTCGGCAAAAGCCCAGACTCCACCTCGCAGGACTCTTGTGCTCAATGTTGATCTGTTGTCTGACACGGCCAGAACCTTATAAGACTGGGGGTCTGATCTCAGACCGTCGCGACTCCCACCAGATCGACAAACTCTCTGGTGTTGCCTTCAACTAGGGATAAGCGAGTACACTATTATCTGTATCTGTATCTGTATCTGTATCTTTATCTGTTCAACTAACTAAATTATCTGTATCTGTGCTCAGAATGGGAAAAGTTTATGCCAAAAGGGGGTGGGGTTTAAATCAAAAGTGGGTTGGGCCTAATCAGAGGTTGTTATTTTAAGCCTGAAATTTGAATGGATTGATCAGAAGTTGCAATATTTACACATGAAAAAAATTATTAACAGAACAGCCTCAGATTTGAGCTTTAGATATTTTTTTTATTTCAAGTGTAATAGATAAAACATAGCTCCCAAAATGTGGATTTTCCTTGATCATGAGTACAGATTATGACACTCATTTTACTTGTATGATACGTGTACTCGTAAAAATTATATTATCTGTACCGTTGGCTCAACTGTACTGTCAACGTAGCTGTTCTCTTCCTGGCAAGTTCGCCTGGGCAGCCTGAGCTGTGTAACAGTGCCAACAAACTCACGTCCATACTGAAACAGCTCGCCTCTGTCGTTAGACCCATTGATAACAGTTTGGTAATGTTATTTGTGTGATGCTAACAGTTAACCCTGTCACTGTGCGTGTTCTGCCTGACACTATCACTGCATCTTGTGTTTAGCACCACCTAGCACTGTTGTGATTGGTTTAGAGAATCAAAAACAAGCCAGAGCTTTTTTTCCTCTATGACAGTATAGTGCTTCCAGCCCTGCGGAGGTAGGTCTGGCTACAGGAGACTGTAATTTGCTAAAGCTGTTTAGAAATTGAAATGAAAATGATTCATACTTACAGACTTTGATAAAGTATGTTTACCGAAGCACTTGAGTCTGTGCTTCCAGGCATAGTTTTGGTTTCGAAGCTGTAGCAGCAAGAGCTGACTAACACGAGGAAAACGTATAACTAATTACAGGTAGTTTTCATTTTTCAGCATGTGCTATCAAGCCCTGCATTTTAGCTACCTTAGTTACTTTGCATTTAGACACAGAGATCAGAGGAAACAACAACACAAGATTTAGATGTTTGCTAATGCAAAACAGCAACTGAAGTACATCCCAAACACAAATTTATAGCCTCCTGAAGAGCCTTTAAAACTGTCTTCCAGTGAATTTATCTGTGCTCGAGGCTTTAAAAAACGATACAGTCTTAAAAATGTTGTGCAGAGTACCCAATGAGAAGTCGTCCCAGCTCCACAGGCCCTACTTTCCACAATTTTTATTTACACATTTGTTTAGGTTGCAAGATTTATCAGGTAATCAATTCTCACTTTAATGTACAGGTTGTTTAAGCCTTAAATTAAACTTGGTCAATCTTGCAGAAACCTTGCTCTACTTCGGAGGCAGTTAATTTTCCCAGATGGTCCGCTAAAGTCTGATCAATATATGTAAAGTGCTCCTTAAAGACGCCTCCCTAAGCAGTCCAGAATAACACATCAGCACGGTCTCTGTGCGAGTGTGTGGGTGTGTTTGTGTTTGAGGATCCAAATGGGTAATATGTCATAGTTTTCAGGGATCCTGCTGGTCATGGAATTCCTGGAATGCAAATGGAGTTTTGAGCAGTGCTTTGCAGACAGGGAAGGTCAGGTAACATGATGGATCCTGTGTGGAAATTGGGGAATGTGACGGGGATTTTACAGACTTAAATAAATGTATTTTTGAGTGTGTTTTACAGCTAGTTTCCAAACATTTATTGCAGTAGACGGCTTTCACTGAAACTTGGGTGGAGTCCAGACGTTTTACTCTTTTAATAAAGCAGAAAAGGAGGATAATTGGGAAAGTCATGGAAGAGTCATGGAATTTACATTAGGACCGCAGCGGGAGTTTCTCTCTCTCCATGGAAGCACCTGTGGTTCATAATCTGGTTTTTCTTTGCTCTCTCTGCCTCTGTCAAACACACATTCCTTCTCTGTGATTTGGCCTCTCTCTTATCTATCTTTTCTCTCTTTCCTCTTGTTCTAAAACAAGCAGTGTATTGTGTGTGCTCAGCAGAGCAGCCCGCCCTAAAAGCTATATGTGTGTGTGTGTGTGTGTGTGTGTGTGTGTGTGTTTGTCCCAGCCAGCCTGTCAGACCGTGTTAATCCCCTCAGAGGCCCGGCTCACCTCCTCCCCGCCTTGCCCCTTTTTTCCTCTCCTCCGTCCCTCCATTGGTTTGTGTTGCCCTCACAGCCAGCCGATATGCTCTCCTACCTGTCAGTCAGAGCCCGCTCGTCTCCCCGCAGGCCAATCACACGGGAGGTAACCCCCCGTTGACCTCACAGGATCAGAGCGCAATCAGGGACCAATGACTGCGAGTGTGTTTAGCGCCGCTCGCTCGCTACCAGCTCTCCCATGGTGCTTTGCAGCAGATCAATGTCTAAGTCGTGGCCCACAAGGAGGGAAAACAAGGAGGAATGGTCTGTGCCATGACTGGGAGTAACGGGGAGTTAAACCTATTGTTTACTACAGACTGGCAGTTTTGGTGTGGTCAGAGGGAGGTGGCAGTAGGGCTGCAACCAAAACATTGGTTTTAGGTGGTAAATAAAATCCAAAAAAGTCCACATTAAAAACACAAGCTATTATAAACAACTTTTATGTGCCCTAGCATTTCTGGATTCATTTATTTAGTCACTGAAGTTAATTAAAAGTGTTTCACCTATCTTAAGTGTCAGTAGAAGATTTAGCGGGCTTTGGTCCATCGTAATCCGTCAATGGAAATTGTTTGCTTTTACATCATGGACCCGGGGCCGGATCCAAGTGCACTCGATGCCAAAGTCCAGTTCATACTGTTTATTGTACCTGAGCATGGTGCACAATCCGGGCCTAAGTCCACTTGATAGGTGATCTCAAGTATGATTGATGTGTACTGCTCTATGGTACGCATCACCAGCTGTACCAAAACACAAAAGTGGCCTATTCAGCACGAATAAACCACTACTGGGGCCCACCCCAGACAGACACAGATCCCACTAGACTGTCGCCTTCGACTTCCAGTTTAAGCTCTAGTGAAAGGTGGAGAGCTCCACGCTTGAGAGCAGTGGCTCCTCCTTTGGTCAGGGGCAGAGCTTCGCCTCACTGCTGACTGTCCAGGGAGCAATAGTGTACATATACAGCACCCGTATTCACACTATAGCACAAAAAAAAGGTCACGTAGATGTTGATGCATATATGGAAACGCCCGAAAAGTGAAAAGTAAAGGCTTCTTTTCTTGTCTAGGAAGCGTAGGAACACGTAAAAGTAGACGAAATATATTGAAGAATAAATTCTAACAAATCTGAAATTGTAGTGCAATGTTAGAGCAGAAAATGTAGTAAAATAAACTGACAAGTTATTGCAACTATTTTGACAATTAATCAATTGTTTCAGTAGATTTTAAAGCAAAAAAGCAATCTAATCAATTGCAATGATGTGTTTGCAGCATGTCATGTTAACTCAGTCTCTGTAGGTTTTGGACAGTTGATCATACTTAACAAGAGATCGGAAGATGTCATGCTAGAGTTTTGGAAGTTTTTATAAACCAAAAGATTCATTGAACAATTGAGAATATAAGTGGCAAAGTCACTGATAATGAAAAAACTGTTGTAGCCCCAGAAAGATGATCTAAGGGGAAATTGTTAAGATTTTACATGATGCTCAGAGACTAGTGTTCAGATTTCAGCAAATTTTTAGCCAGTTATGCATCACTTTACCACAGTGTTTGTAGTTTCAGCATTTTACAAATTGGCCAAAAGGGTGGAACTGCAGTCACATGTTGAAATCCAAAATTTGGATGGCCCTCTGTTTCAATGGTTTGCATTGTGATATGAGGGGGAGAGAAACCGCTTTAGGGTGTGAGATATTTTTTGATTGGTTAAACTTAACTGCTGGCAATGCGCAAGCACACACACACACACACACACACACACACACACACACACACACACACAGCACATCTATGGTAAACAACACCACTGCACACACAAGTGACATTCCACAACTTTTAAGACGGGGACCACAAAATGTTTGGCACTGTGTCTGTGTGTTGAAATGTTTGCTGGTTTGGAGTTGTCGGTATGTGAAAGTATCAGCATAACAAACTTGTGACAGCAGATGTGCAGATGGACCCAACTGGACTTCACTGGTGTTTTTTTTATGGCTTCTTAGGAAAAAGGGAATTTGTGAAATCTGAATTCTTCACATCGACATTTGATTATGGTTTTGGCAGTTCCCCACAGCTCTATGGGGTGTTGTGTGTCTTTCACCTCATTTGTTTTGGATTTAAATGGCCTGCAACTTTACTGTTTTGGTTCAGCTTTATTGCTCTCATCAGCATAGCTCTCAGCTGCCTGTGCAGCACCAGAATTGTCAGAATTAGTCTGTATATGCAGATCTGTTAAACATGGGAAGTCCTGCCAAAAATAGGTGAAACTCCTTTCCCATTGCCAGTAGGCAAGAAAGCATCTCAGTTTTTTTCTGGTGTGACATGTTTTACGTCACGAGAGTGCCAGAAAACTGGTTAGGAAACGGTAGCAAGCAGCATGAAAGCCAGAGAAAACATTATAGTGGTTACTTCTTCTTTATGTTGATTAGTTATGCAGTCTCTTTTTCAAACTTGGTGTTGACCTATTTATAACAATGTTTGAGCACTGCTTGGTCGGGGATAGACAGAATTTTGGCTAAGATGACAAAGAGTTGCAAAATTTGCGGACAGTCGCACCCAGTGAAGAGTTCAAAATCAGCGGGTCCACCTGAGTATTATGTTTTCATAACTGCCAGTCTGAGCTTGAGCCAATACAAACCCGTGACAACTGCAGAGTCATTTGTACTGGGAATAAATGCTGATTGTAACTTTTCCCACTTAAGACAAAAGCCAGATGTCAGTAGGTTTTTTTCTATGCAGAAGAAAAGGGACTTTAGTGGAGCATTTAGCAGCAAAAGATCCAGGAAATGGAGGAGACCAAAAAAAAGCTATGAAGAGTGAATGACTGACCTTTGGGTGACCAGAAGCACAACTGCAAATGAATTCTAATGTCGCTCTGTGTCTGCTGGATATGTACATACTTTGCTAACACAGTCATCACAACTTTATAAGATGATAATATGTCAGATGTCCCCAAGTGGCCGCAGAAATCAGCTAATGCTACCTTAACTTACAATATACTCTTTGTAACTATCATGGCATGTGTCCAAGCTAGCACTTAAGGTTTAGTTTCTTATCAGATAACAGTTGATTTTAAAATGCATTTCATATATCGCTTAACCAATCTGAATGTAAATATTCCTGGTTAAGTGAAAGCACAGCTCATAGTTAGCAAAAACAGAACAAATACATAATGGCCTCCTGTACAACTGAATGTCAGACTCATTCAGAGCCAACGTAAACATGCAAAGGGAGAGAATTTCAATGTTTATTTAATGTTTGGCATCAAAACAGGCTAAAACATATTTTTAAGATGCTGTCACTACTCAGTTAGAGATGAGCAGCTAGCAAACACGACAAGGTGCTGCAGCCTAAAGTAATATACCAATACAATATACAATCAAAGAGGCTGTTGTTTGTTCGAACTCCACACCTCTCATCTGCTGGTTGTTAGAAGGCCCCCCAACGGTGCTGCACCCCGTCCTCGCCCTGTCTCAGCTCGGACCCACCCGCCTGGTGGAGAATTTGAACAGAAAAATACAATAATACTGTGTGGGTGACCTCAGTGAGCCGGGGACTTCCCTTCACACTGCTCCACCCGCTCATATTTGTTGATCTTAGCTGTCCACCCAGTTTCATAAGAATGGCTTCGACACACACACTCACACACACACACACACACACACAGACACAGACACAGACACAGACACTCACACTCACACACAGCAGTGCAGTAGGACAGTGGTGATGTGTGACCGGGACTGACATCGCTGACGCAAGCCCAGACTGTGTGTGTGTGTGTGTGTGTGTGTGTGTGGGTTTTTGTATCTGTGTGTACCTGGGAGTTCAGGGCTTGGGTGTAGATCTCTCTCAGGGAAGACACGGAGAACAAAATAATTTGTCTTTAACTTGTTTCTCAGTCTGTGTTTTGCATTAATATGTGCTTTGAGGCCCAAGTGCGTGTGTGTGTGTGTGTCGAAGGGGAGAGGCTGCCTCTATTCCCGGCCAGTTGTTTGTCTAAGGAGGCAGTGCCTGATGCAAATGTGCCACATTATCCATCAGTGCTGTAAGTGGCAGAGTTCACCACATAACACTGTTGATACCAGGCAATTTATTTAACCAACCAGTGGAAAGTATTTGAAAGTTTTCTGCGACGGACTGCTGGAATGTCCTGGTGCAGTAAATCCTGCACATGTGGGAAATTAAGCTCAGACCAGGGCTTCTTCTGCTTTGAACAGCGTTTTTATTTTTTTTGGTGAAGGCCAGATGATGTCATCTGCTAATTTGAATACTTGTGGCATCAGTTGCATCAGTTTCAGCATATCTGCAACTTTCATCAAGACATTTCAATGCACTGCGAGGGCCAGTTAGAAATCTGCCCCAGACGTTATGATGACAGGGTTGAAGGCCAATAAATTGTTTGTTTGAAGTGTCGTAGAGGTTCAGCCACTATTGCAAGTTCTTGAATAAAATCAGATTCGTTTTCAGACCCTGTAAACACCCCATATTTATTAGGAAATGCTTGAATAGTTGTTGAATAGTTTATCAAATGAAGAAGCAAATGCTGAAATGTTTAGTCAATTAATCAGCATGTTCTGGTCAAGTTTTTTTTACTCCCAATCTAAGCCATTTAATATTGAGAATCTGCCAATGCTGAGTCCCAATCTGATACTTGTGTTTTCCTAGCTACACTGCTGCACAGTGCACACCTCAACTACATTAAAGTTATTCGCTGTTGCCTCTCTGTAATCTTTTTTTTCCCTTGTTGCTGTCTCAGGGAGTGTGTTTGTCCCTTGAAGAGAGTTTTCTCCAGTGTTTGGTGATTCGGTGCAGCCTTTGCATGAGTTACCTGAATGAATTATGTTCCACTGGATGTTAAATTTTGTCATCTTTTGTCCTCTTTTGCATTGATTAGGCTACGTTAATAAATTACTCTTATTGGCTTTTTGCTCGCAGGCTTTTGTTATGCTTGCAGTGGTGTGGGGAGTGTGGTTGTCGTAAGCTCTGCATCGCTGTCCGTCTCTCCTCCGAGTAGGGCGTTGAAACACCATGTGCCACAAATGACAGGAAAATGCTAGAGACACTCACACTGAGCTGAAATTAAATGAATGCTCATAACTATTATAAATCACAAAATACAGCAGTTTACTGCTGTTTATGGCTTGTGGTGTTTTGCTGCAGGCAGGGCTCAGCCCCTGCTCTTTTATACACACTGGAGTTTGGCAGAGTTTGGGAGAGACAGCAGAGCGTTGCTGTGCATGAAAGCTTTGCGAGTAAAAACACCACTTGACATCAAACGAAGGATTGGATCGGACTTTGTATAGTTCAGTATATCAGGTCCTGATTAGAGAGAAATGCCTTTATCAGCCCCAATACTGATCTTTGAGATTGGATCGGCCCATCCCGATTAATCAGTTGGCAGAAAATCAGCCTCCAGCTATTTTGTTAATTAGTCAGTAGTAGGGTTGGGTATTGGTACCCAATGCCTTCAGGGTATTGACCGTAGTGACCGAAACATCTTCATTGAAACAATACCTCCGTTTGACCCTTTTTGTGCTGGGGTACTGATCCTGGACAGTTAGAGATACCTCCTGCATCAACAAACTTTCTGTTGCTGCTGTGTCTGGAGCCGCTCTCCATCTGGATTGTGGTCAGTCACAAGCTAACACAGCAGCAGCAGCCAAAATCCAACATACTTCATTGGTGTTAGTATTACATTTAGGGTACTTGTGTTATCTTTCATTAAATGTTACCCAGCCCTAGTCAGTAGTTTTGATGAGTTATCAAGAAAAAATGCCCAAACATTTGCTGGTTCCAGCTTCTTAAATGTGAGTATTTGCAGATTTATTAGGTGTTTCATTGTAAGTTAAACATCTTTGGGTTTTGCACTTTTGGTGAACAAAACAAGCAACTTGTGATGGCCACTTTTCGTTTTCATTTTAGACAAAATAATCAATTTATCAATACATTTCTTCTGCCTAAGAAATAGAACTTGTCATTACAGCTGTTTATATTGTCCTATTGCTCTAAGTGGAGTAATTAAATATCAGGTTTTCTGTGTTGCTCAGTCCCTTGTTTAAGTTGGCGCCCTAAACAGCATTAATGTCCGTCATACATTATATTTTCTCCATAGCAAAAGCCATGTGATTATGACCTCCAAATGTTCAACCCCAGAGGGGCACACAGGGACACCTCTGCATTACTGGTTGTGTCGACACATGGAGGAAATGGCTTGAAAGAAATGGTGAGGGTGTGATAACAGAGCCAGTCACTGTCGAGGCCCTGAGATCCTCGTTCAGATCCAATTCTTATCATCAGGGCTGTGAGATTCAGGTCAGCTAGGAGAAGGAGGAAGGACAGTCAGGAGGATGAGGAGAAGGAGTGACTTTGCGGTCTGCCAGGCTTACTTTGCGTCTGTCCCAGAGATGCTGTTCTATTAGTATCAGTATGGATTTTCAGTCTTTATTTTACAGAACAAAAAAAATTCAGTCGTCTTTCTATAATTACAAGTAGGCCTTATTCAAGCAACTAGTTTTATTTGTAACACTTGAACCAGTTTTGATGCAGCAGCATATTTCCTTCCCTCCTCCTTCCTGTCTTTGTTTGTCCACCTGACACCTGAGAAGTGGGCACGGCCTGCATACCAGTACCATGGCAACATGACACCCAGTCGTGAAGTGGTTGCCATAGCAGCCTTCAGTAGCTTGTCGGTGTTCGGTTCCATTCATGGTTACTATTCACAGGAGTGTCAGCTGTTCGTGGACAGGCACCCCTAAGTGTCACAGGATTTTAACCTCATCTTAGTCGCACTTTCAACAGTTATGTCATGACGAATTGATTCGTAAATGGTCAGAAAATTTATCAGCAACTTTAGAATATGATTCTAGACAGGGTGTCTACAGGACCTTAAAAGGTCTTAAAATGTCTGAAATTCAATGTCAAAAGTCATCAGAAAGTCAGAAGTCTGAATTTGGGAAGTCTTAACTGCTATAAACATTTTATCTAATTTCATTCAACCATTTTTAAATTTCTATTTGTGAAACCAGGTCAAGCCTTTCAATGTAAAAGTCCACATTTCTAATGTTACAAATCTTTAAAAAAACTTCCTACATAATACTTACCTCTGCACAAGACGACATATATACTTCTTGCCTTCAATGAGTACCTGTGATGCTTCAATAAATGAAACATGATTTGTCCAAAAATCTGTCCTGAAGTTGGTTAAAAAGTGTCTTGAACAGGTCTTAAAAAGCATTAAATCTAACTGTCCAATACCTTTTGACACCCTTAAAAAAATACCCAAAATTCTCTAGTTCCAGCTGATGAAATGTGCGCATGTGCTGCTTTTTAGTTTTTTGTATGATAGCAAATTGAAAATATTTGGGTGTTTAGCTGTGTATGAGATAAAGCAGCCATTTTTTTCCTATGATGTTGTTATGACATTTTTTTTACATTTTATTCGACTGTAAAGTTAATCAAGAAAATAATTTGCCGATTATTTGCTAATAAGAATAATTAGTTGCAGCACTAATCTTTCCAGCCTTCCTGTTAATTCTGTATCTTGAAAACAGCAGTTATCAGCATAATCTAAACTCATGGTCCATTTAGTCGCTTCTTCCAGGGCTTTGAACTGTGTCACACAGTCTTACAGCAGATGGAGTTTGCCTGGTTGTTACGGAGCTGTTTAGTTTGTTACATTTTTTTGTCAGAGACCATATACAACAATTTCTCATAAGGAAAAGAGATGCATTTCACCAGATTTAGCTGCTGGCTGATTTCCATCTGTCCCTGAGTTAGGTCAGCACAAACACTAACACATCTACAACTAGGTTCAAAATATAATTAATCAGAGATCTACAAATGTACACAGAAATATCACGTATAACATGCAACACTATGCAATGTTTCTAAACTGAATGGAGTTGTTGTTTTAAGTTTGAACAACAGAAGTTTCCTAGAATAATGACAAAAATGAAAACATGTACAGTTCAGTCACATCTGAGCAAACTGCTGATGAAGACAATGAGACATAGGGAAAGTGAAAGCGCTTTGGTTGTGATTTTGTCAACAACAGAATCTGTGTCAATCCGGTTCTGTGACTTATTGCACCATCTCCAAATTGGTCTTCAGGCTGAGCACCTAAATACTATCAAAGCTTTCATTAACATTTCTTTTACTGAAGTCTTATTGAGCGAGGGGAAACACACAGAAAGGTCCTTTAAAGAAGAGAAGGATCCATTTTATTGAGATGCCCATTGACAAGGGACAAACATTATCAAATGACCTCTGAATTTGAGCTAATTTGTGATGGAATTTTTGCTTTGCAGATTAACGACATAGCAGATTCACACAGGATTAAGCATGCAGGCGACCTCTGTGGTTATTAAAAATCTAAAGAGGGCCCTCGATAATACTAGTCCTGTGTGAATAGGGCTTTAAAGGCTACATTAAAGTGCAGTTAATTACTGTAGAGGCCTTGGATATTCAGTAGGTGATCAAAAGAACCTGGACGTGCAGACATCCTGGTGTCTGCTTCAGCTGGTTCATCAGATGGGGTTAATGTTGGACTGTTTTGGTGTGTTGGTCAGTCTCATAGTTTGTCACCACTTCCTCCCCCTGTTTGCACCAAAGTCACTCCAAGGCTGAGAGAGAGAGATGTGGGCGGACCTGCATAATTCAACGCCTCATCCCGAGTGTGCTTGTGTGTCTGTGTTGGTGCATGTGTGCTCACTGCTCTCCTAAGAGTGCTTCTCTATTCTCTGCACGTTGGGACCTTGAAAAACGCCTGGTAAGGTCACACTTGTGCTCACGTCGGTGTGTGCACGCATGTGTTGTGTGTAACTCCATAGCCCTGATCACAAGGTGCCGTGTTTAACCAGCCCCCCTGTAAACCACTGCAGACTGTTATTGATCTTTCTCCTACACACATGCACACACAGATACACACAAACACGCCCAGAAGCATGTGTGACCTTTCTGGCTTTTTTCTGAAGTCTCTATTTTCTCTCCCTCTCTCTGTCCCTCTCTCTTCTTTTATAGTTACTGAGAATGAGAGCGAAAATATCAGTAAATGGAGCAGAAGTGAATGCTTCCTCTCATTATCCAGTTAGTTTCTGACTCTCGCTTTCAATGTTTCCACCACAGTTAAGCTGATATGACTTTGTCACGGCTGATAGAAATGCTATGCTGATATTTTAAGAATGCATTTACTAATGACCAACATTCATTACACTTGGATTTCACCAATGTAGTGCCAAAAAACAAAGAGCTTAAAATAGTGATGGCAATATAAACTTGCCTTTAGTCCTGATTTTTCCCTATTTTTTTGGTATGTCATCTTATCTTGCGTCACAATGCAGACATGGACAATTCAGCACTGATTCACAAATATCAATAATTGATTTATTATCTAAATGTTTATTAGTAAAATGTTGACGAAACGAAAGAGGCCAAACTCAGCCGTGAGAGCAGTGCAGCACCCAGACAGTCTACAGTGTGGACACGCTAGAGTTAACTTGTAATTCATCTTCACAAATGTCAACAGTTGTAAGCATGTTTTAACTTAATGTCTAAATAATATTTGCGAGGCGAATGTGAAGTATATTGTAAATATTTTCTACACCGTCAACCAGAGACTAATATTGAGGATGCAGAGCATTGATAAGCAGT
>JAPZEB010000010.1:28495424-28509303 GCA_029783705.1 Chaetodon striatus | reverse complement strand
ACTCCAACAGTAAATCACAACACACACACACACACACACACACACACACACACACACATTCCCAGCTCCACCCTTGCCTATCGAAACTATGCTCAGTGTTTCCACTCTGCCTGACTGTGTCTCTATCAGACGTGGGCAGGGGGAGGGAAAGGGGGGAGGTAAATAGAAGAAAGTTTTGTCTTTCATGTAAAAAAACAGCTGTCTCTCCGTCTTTTTTCATCCACTCTTGTCGTAGTCACATTTATGAATCAGTCGGCCTTCACATCCTCCTACCATCTCCTCTTAACTGTGAATGTATGTGAGAAAGAGGCCACAGACTCTAGCAGTGTAGAATTAATCTAGTTAAATCTAGTTTAAACCTTTGCCTCAAATCACCCTACTGCCTCTCTCTGTCCCTCACACACACACACACACATACACACACACGTGCACTCATTCGATCCGTCACCTTAAGTCGTTTGGCCGGTTGTCTACTGTGTTGAATGCTGGCAAGGTCTCTCTTTAAAATTCAAATTCAAAATTGCTTTGTTGGCATCCTGACAGGAAAAATACCTACGACGTACAAGATCCACAGTCAGGGTTTTCCCGCTGCCGCTTTTAAAGACACAACATCCTCCTCTGACATTATGAATAAGAACTAAGCCTTATGAAATAAAATCTTTGAGAACTTTAAGGGTACAGGACACCATTTTCTTAATTGAAACCCTCACAGAACCATTAGCTACTGTCGCAGTTTGAATTCAAGATCCCTTCAGAGGATGGACACAATAAGATGAACATTATTTAGAGATATGTATGCAAGTTTATGAACTATACATTGTGGTGTTTTATTGCCTCATATTGCAGCTTTATTTTCTATATTTTGCACATTAGACTTCACTGGAGTTGCACAGCATTCCTTTGTTTCCTGCTTGAGATTTGTTTTTTCCTGAGAGTGAGATGATGTCCTCTATTAATTTTGAGCACATACTAGCATTTTAATGTCTACAAGTTCCCTCAGAGATCTGAGGCTTTCTAAGACTTTTTTTAATGGCAGTTACAATAAAATATGAGGCCAGCTTTATGGCTGAAGCTTAACGATTGCACACACACCTGCTGTGTCAGCACTATGTTACATATGATTATAGCAGGACTGGGTGTGTAGTGTTTGAGACATTTCTGTTCTATAGTAAACTATGTGCAGAGGGAAATGTCAACATGTAGGCAATAAATTTGCACATACATACATTTACTGTGTAGATAGCCCCGGGTGTCTATTTCAGCCTGCTGCTTTCACATCCAGCACTGGCACTGGCTGTGCTTGAGTCTGTGTGTGTGTGTGTGTGTGTGTGTGTGAGATACAGCAGATAAGAAAGCTAAAACACAAAAAATAGTAAGGGGTTGTTTTACAGGCCACAAAGTGAGGAAGTTTTCTAGAAAGAACTGTGTCATTTGGTAGTAACTATAGGGGAAGCCATAATTTCCGAGAAACAAAAGCTGCATTTTAAACAGAGGAAATGGAAGTAATTCATTGGAAGTGTATGAATTGCATATTTTCACCATAATGTATACCAATTACAGGGTTGTTTCCATAAAACTTAATGAAAATTAGTCAGAAATAATTCTGAAATTTTGGTAATCGTAGTGCACTGCCTGTTTTAAGGAAAAAGTCGTATTGAAGGCAGTTTTAGTGCACAAAAGTTGTTGTATGAGGTTTGACAGCCAGGTCAGCGAATGACGCAACAGCCGTCTTTTTCTGTCGTCACACAACCTGCTGATACACTCCACTTCCTGGCGCTCAGCCAGTAGTGCTTCTGTACTCTCTTGACAGTCAAGGCTGCTGATCAGTTGTTTTACTGCACAGTCCTGCGTTAATAATGACTGCCCTCAGTTTATTTATAATGTAAAAATAATGAATAAGGAGCACTGGAATGATTTGGCTTGTTAAATGAATAAACTGTCTGAATTGAACTAATGTTATATAGTCTGCATGCAAACATTAACAAGCTGGCTCTCTGTCTTTTCAACAGGACTTAGAGTTCCATGGCGTGATGCGGTTCTACTTCCAGGACCGGGTTGCCGGTAACTTTGCCACCAAGTGCATCAGAGTGTCCAGCACAGCGACAACGCAGGATGTCATAGAGACGTTAGCGGAGAAATTCAGACCAGACATGAGGATGCTCTCCTCACCAAAGTACTCCCTGTATGAAGTCCATGTCAGTGGCGGTGAGTCCCATAGAGTGGCAATAAGGGGTCAACCCACAAACACCAAGCCAAAATTGTCTTCACAATTAAATGTTTCAGTATGAGAAATAATAATAGTTTGGCTTAACTGACTGTCAGATGAACTGGTGTGTCTTTGTGTGTGTTAGAAGAGCGTCAGCTGGACCTGGACGAGAAGCCTCTAGTTGTTCAGCTGAACTGGAACAAAGACGACAGAGAAGGACGCTTCGTCCTGAAGAACGAGAACGACATCCTTCCCAAGGTCGGCTGCTCTGTCTGATGTTGTCTGTTAACCTGTTTCACTCATCCAGTCATTCATCCATCAGAAAAAAACAACTTATCTTATCTGACATATCTGGACACCTGTTAGTATTTGGAGACATTTTTATGTTGTTGATGTAGACGTTAGGTTACCATGGTAACCCCGATTCTCTGATAACTGATTGAGGTATCTCACTAAGGGAAGTGTCTTCAGGCCTATAGGCGCTTTGATTAATGTAAGAGGTGTGGTTTTATCCCAGTTTTAACAACCTTGACTAGCAAAATTTATATGATACAGATTTCCTTATTGTGATCATATTTTGTCTTTACTTTTGGTTTGTGGTTGGTCAAGACATGACTAACTGAAGTAGACATAAAAAATAAGCTTTAAAACTAAATTAAAGCTTCTCCTCATAGTCTCTTAGACCACATCATTAACTTTTCATCCCCTCTCTACCAGAAGAGTCAGAGTAATGGTCCAGAGAAGGAGAAGGATGGAGTGATCCAGAACTTCAAGAGGACTTTGTCCAAGAAGGAGAAGAAGAAGGAAAAGAAGAGGGAGAAGGAGTTCGCGCGGATCCCAGATGGAGACGAGCAAGCGCTCAGTAGGGAGGACGGGTAAGAGACACACATTCACTCACAGTCATCCATCTTCCTGTCCTGCCCTTACATCCTCTCAGTCCTTGGAGAGGATCTTGTTTTTTTATAATGCCAAGAAAAGCTCAGAAGGCTCCAAAAGAGGAAAGAATTAGAGATTTAAACTTTGACCTTTCTGTTCCTCCATTTGTCTTCTTCTTTTTTCACTTATTCTGTCTTCTTCCCTCATCATTCTTCTTCCTCGTTTTGTGGTGTAGAGAAAACAGTCGTCTGGCAGCAGAGGTTTATAAGGACATGCCGGAGAACAGCTTTACCAGGACAATCTCCAACCCAGAGGTGGTGATGAAGAGGAGACGTCAGCAGAAACTGGAGAAACGCATGCAGGAGTTCATGAGCAGCGATGGGAGGCCCGACTCAGGTACTAAAACTGTTTGTTGCCCCCCTAATTCAACACGTCTTGTTTACCAGGCACTTCTCTGCCAAACCCAGCTTGAACTCTGATCATCCAGTCATGCATAGATCACAGTCTCATTGGTCTCATAAGTCACAGTAGTTGTCGGAGAAAAAAATAACCCTTTGAGACCTCTGAGATAGAAGAAAATTTGAGGCATAGATCTAGATAAGAGTATGAGCAACACTCCCTGAAGCCTTATGAGATTCATTATTATGAAATAGAGGAAGTTTTAAACGAAGACTTTTTCTACAGCTGGCCCTGGGCCCAGAATCAGCACCTGGGCATGATCGGTCTTAGTCTAGGAGGTAATGAAGAGCTTGATGACTTGTTTTTTAAGAGCTCCAGAGCACCTCCGCAGAGATTTGAAACCTTGTTATAAAGACAACCATCTCTACAACTCTCAGCAAAAGCAACTTCTCAGTAAAACATATAATGGCCTGCCACATGTCTGATTTGTTCGGAAATTTGGACAGAATTGGTGTTGTGCTCAGCTGGACAGTATTGTTGGAATATATAATAAATTCTTACAGCAGTAGGAGCTGACAAACTGGTCAGGATTGAGGGAACGGTACATGGAGCCAACTGCAAAAACCTTTTCTCAGAGTGAGTATGACATCATGCAAAGATTCAGAGTTGGTTTGGCTTGGGAACAAGTGTGAACGTCCTTGTGTGGCTTCAGCAAAACCTGACGTGAACTCTAGAGAAAATCTGCAGGGAGACCCTGAACATCACAGTTCAGTGCCACTTCTTATCCTGTGTGACAGAGCTTGACAAATCTGTAAGCAGGGCTCGAAGATGCCGCTGATAGAGGTGTTCTGCGGCTGTAATCACCACCAGAAGTTCTTATACAAAACTAGACATTTGCATTGTTCAGTTCTGATAAAATATTAGCATATATTTTACCTGATCTTTCACTTTTACATCAGCTGGGTCACAGAAGACCATATGTTGTGGGGACATCTCACGCTGACATGTTTACACACAGAAAGACATACTGTATGTACATGTTGAATGAATGAAACAAACACACTGACTGGTTCGGTGAATGACTCAAGCATTACCTAATCACTCTGCCAGACAGACAGATGGACCAGTGAACCGACTCTAAAAACAGCTTTCACCACTGTCCACGTACGGTAGACACACATACACACACACACACACGGTGGGACAGGATGGCTTGTGGTCAGACAATGACGTTCTCCCAGCAGAAAGTGCTATTTTAAACAAGCTCATTTTATGTAATGCTTCTCAGAACCCTGTTTGCTTTGCTGAAGACTCCCTTGCGGGTTTTACGAAGGTGATCATTTCTAGTTGACACATCACGGTCACACGGCTCAGTGTGGTACATTATATGTATTTTACGAGCACCACAGGCAGTCCCTTCTACCTAGTGGTTGTACTTTTTACAAGGAAAATGTAGTTCAGCACTTCAAATTTCCTGTTATGTGTAGTGTGTTCAAGTCAGTATCCCTGTACAGAACATTGTTGGGATTCATGTCCAGCCCACTTCTGTCATTGAAAGCAGATTGCTAAGGAAGACTTATTATGTTCAGATCATGGTGGATTGGTAAATTGAGTTACATACTATGGATGCAATTTTAACCTTATAAAAAATACTACTTTTTTGGGTAATTTTTTTTACTAAAAGGGAACCAAGAGAGGCCTCTCTTTGCCTTATGTTAACTTAATTTCTTTGGGTTTGGATGACAGTTTGTGTCCTGTGGTTCAAATGTTGTAAGAGACTTTTCCACTTGTAAAATACTAAAAGTTGTAGGGGAAATGGCTTGAGCCATTGAAAGAGAAAATTCAATTTATTGTTTCTTTTCTCAGAGAAAAGAAACAATAAATTGAAAAAACAATTCACCCCCCACAAAAATACATTAGAAGTGTCTTGCGTGTGATTTGTCATGGCTTAATATGAACAGAGGAAAAGTCCGCTAGCTGTTATGCTAATTTATGCAATGTAAAATGTCATAGACTTAAGCTAATAATGTTAGCATGTCGTATATGTGGGGAAAACTATCTACCAAGAGACAATTGTTTTGTCTGTGAACCTTGTGAGTTATTATGGAAACAAACTTTTTACTTTTGTTTAATGTTGTCACGGTTAAGCAGTATTTTATGTGTGTTTTAGGTGTCTTAGTTGAATCAATATAACTTTACTGCATAGAAACAGTAACTGCTAACTAGTGTTTTGGCGGTTAAATTGCAGCGGGAAACCGTCGCACAGGGATAAAGGCTCACAGCGGTGTAGGCCACTTGCGTAGTTGTATGTAGGCTCTATCTAAATCAGCCTTTAATCTTTTGAATTTTTTGGGTCAAATGTTGAATTTTAAGATACTAAATTTACAATAAGATATTTGTGTTTGAAAGATTTTTCATTTTACTCCTTAAAGCATTTCAAATATTGTTTTGCTGTCCTAGAGTTCCAACCAATAATGATCTAGCCTTTTATTTGTTACCAGGGTGCAATAACTAACAAAATTTGTACTTTCCTGCAGGAGGCACTTTGCGGATATACGCTGACAGTCTGAAGCCCAACATCCCGTATAAAACCATCCTGCTCTCCACAAGAGACACGGCAGACTTCGCTGTGGTGGAGGCGCTGGAGAAGTACGGCCTGGAGAAGGAGAACCCCAGAGAGTACTGCATTGCCCGGGTAACGACGCTTATTTTACTACAACTCCACCATGAAACACATCCATCCATTCAGATAGACAGTGCATACCAAGAATACTAAATTTTACATGCTCCCATCAAAGTTGAGCCAAGTTCAACTAGTTAAAGTTTCACTTGGTTTTAAGGAAAATACAAGTTTTGGCCTGCGCTGTGATTTGTAAGCCCTTCCAGCAGCAGTGGATAACATTTAACAGGTATCGAGTCACATCGAGTACACTCATATTTGATCGTAACACCTTATTCGTCATGTTTTGACTTGCACCAAATTTAAAGTGAATTTATTTGTGAGTGTGCTGCCAGCCATTGCCCACTTCTTAACACCTACATCCTCCTCTGTTCTCCTCTGAACACAACCTTCTATCTTCCCATCTCATCAATAAACACCTCCATCATTCTTCTGAGAAGCTGTGTACAGAGGGCAGCCAAGGTCACGGTCACATGCACAAGAACTCACACACACACACACACACACACACACACACAAACACACACAAACAAGTGCACGCACTCTTCACCGGACTGGCAGATTGAAACAGAATGCTACTTGGCACTAAAACCTTTGGGAGGAATGCAATTCAATTGCTTTCAGACTGAGTGCTACAGCAGCAGCAGCAGATGCTCTATGCCTGCGTGTGTATGTGTGTGTCTTTTGCTGTGTGTGTGTGCGTGTGTTTGTGTGGCCGTGACAGTGAACTTGGCTGCCCTCCCCACAGCCTCTCCTATTATCTATCCTCTCAGATGGACTCTGGCTACGGCCAATCATATGAAATAACTGCTGCTCCCACAGCCAATACAGTGGAAGACCCTCTAGAGACCACACACACACATTGTCCCACACACACACACATTGTCCCACACACACACACACACACACACACACACCGTTGATAGTCAGTAGCAATTTGCTGATGAGACTGAAGCACAGGGAAAGTCCATTAGGTTAGTGAGCATGAGATATAAGCACTAGTACTCTAGCTAGTAGCATGTCAGCCTGTGTATTTATGTTTGGGGGGGGTGGTGTTAACTCAGATGAGACTGAACTGCATGAAGAGATATAGGACGGCTGTAGACTACAGGCAGCTTTGTAAAGAAATGCAGCACCATTGCAATATTTATGAGGCCTGAGAACAGCATAACTTTATCAGGAAAAGTAAACCTATGGGGGAGCATCACTGCTCCTTGTTCTCAAAACATGTTTATACTGTATGTCGTGACTCAACATGACAACTTAAAAACTGGTACTCTGCCATTTAGGAGTCATCTCACGGCAAGCAAGAAGTTCAACAATAAAAAAAAATCCAGTTTATACTGTACAGGGCTGCAACTAATGAGTATTTTTAGTGTATGCCACCATCAATTTGTTGATTATTTTCTTGATTAATTGATTAGTTGTTTGGTGTATTAAGGCCCAGACACACAAAACTGACTTCAGAGAACTAGGGGCAACAAAAGCCTGCTGCTGCATCACCGGATGTTGCTGTGTCTCGGCCGAAAAAGTTGCATCAGCAAACTGCAAAGACTACAGGAGGTCAACCGGCATGTATGTTCTGTGCCTGTGTGAGAGGAAATAACTCCAATCCAGCTTATGGTGGTGGTCTGTATTTGTCATTCCTAAATGGAAACTGGAAGACTGTCCTGACACTGGTTAGCCAGTTAGCACATTAGCAATACAATCCAATGTATAAAGAACAGAGCATTTTTACTGTGTGTCAGTGAACAACATCACAAACCATCACAAAACATTTCATCTTGAGATCTTAGTGGCTGAAGAAAAACAAACTGGGCTTATGTTACAAGTTTGTTCAGGTCTCATTCCCTCTTGACTTTTGCTCTTTGTTTACTTTCCTCACTTCCGTTTTTTTTCTTTTTGTGCGCTGACCTGAACTGCCAGTCAGAGTGATTTCATTCAAAGAGGCTTACGCTGAGTCAACATGAATCTGCCAAAAAACGTCAACAGGAGTAGATGAGGGGCAACAGTGCAGGAAACACCGCACCGACAAGGGCGGCAGACGCTCACCGATGGCCCAGCTTTGACTAACAGCTGACTGTCAGCTTGATGTGTCAACGGTCAGAAAATTGCAAAAGATGTTGAGCAGTGTGTTTTCCAGAGCCCAAGATGATGTCATCAAATGTTTATTTTTTCCACAACTCAAAGAAAGACAGTTTACTGTCACAGAGGAGGAAAGAAACCAGAAAACATTCACATTGTAGATGGAATCAAAGAATTCTGACTTTTTCTTTCAAAAAATACTGAATTAGTTTGCCAATAATGTAATAGTTGACAACGAATGGATTAAGCAAATGATCATTGCAGCCCTAGTTCTGTATAATTCAGGCAATGTAATAATTAAGATGAGTTACCTTTTCTAACTTTGCAAATCAGGACACATGAAATGTATTTTAATCAAAGAATCATTGTCCTTAAATCCTATAATCACTCATTCCCACTGTAAATCAGTCTTTTTGCACTCTGATTTAAAATACATATGTGACACTGGCATTGCATATACTGTTCACACTTTTATTTTATTTATTCCAGTCTAACATGAATATGTGGATATACTGTATGTTCTGTGTGTGTGTGTAGCTTGAATCCTGAGTTGTGAGATGACAAACTGAATAATCTCTTGGACACATTATTTAACATAGACACGCTACACACGCCTCCACCCACAGAAGAAATATTTAATAGTTCAACGTAGGCCTAACTGTGATCTCTTGCTATCTGAAACAGTAATTAAAGGTGTTCTGGGATCTCAAAGTCTGTCTGTGAATGACAAGAACAGAAGTGCATTCTTTAATACTGCATCTCTGTAAACACTGAGCTGGTCACTGGTGGAGTTCGTTTTGCTTTAGTATCCTCAGCTGACCCAGTTTGTTTTCTGGTTTGTTTTCTTTGCAGCAAGATGATAAGTCGGGTAAGGAAGTGATTCTGGACGATACTGAGTGTCCACTGCAGATCTTCAGGGACTGGCCTGCTGACAGAGGTAACACACACACACTGGCACGCACACAAACACAAACAATCACAATAAATTAAGTGTGCTTCTCTCGCTCTCTCACTCTTCCTCTTTTCTTGGTTGCTACCGCCCCCTCCTGCTGCATAATAGTCATTACAACTCTGCTAGTAGCTCTTGACTTTGTTCTTGCTGTGTTGTTTGTTGCACAGCATCACAGAGAAGTGTTGTTGTTAGCATGGGCACAAAATCTACAGATTGTTCTTAACATGGGCGGTACATAAAGATGTTTCAAGAATCCATTGCAACAAATTATTTATCATGAACTAAGCAATCTTTTTGGTAAGAAACATTTCAGTGTAGCATGCTGAAGTTTTCATTATGTCATGTCTTAGGAGCGCTAGTGTTCCAGCTGAAGAAGAGACCTCCAGACTACCAGGGGAGGAAGGGAAGAAAAGTGGACGATAAAGGCCTGCGAGGGAAGGACGGCAGCAGCAGCTCCCTGCCGCCCGAAAAACTGCCTTACCTGGTGGAGTTGAGCCCAGGTAGGACCACAACACACAGCGCCATGATGTCTGCTCCTGTATCTGTGACGTCTTAGCACCATCAGACACAGCAGTAGAAGCTATTCTGATGAGCTGTTATGAGAGGTTGTGTCCAGCAGGCAGCAGTGCCGCTGCAGTAAATAACAATCAGGGTTCCTCAGCGGTGCGAGGCCGTCTCACTTTCCCTGCTAATGTGAGTGAATCACATGTGGCTGCATTATGGAGTCCAGCTGTTTTGTGGTTTGTGTTCCTACTAGCGCAGGATTTCCTCAGTATATAAAAGTCACCGCAGGAGGTCAGGAATCGCTGAAGTTTCTATTGGAGACGGCTCTTCGAGCGAGCTGCATTTACCTGAGGATGATAGCGTATGCTACCTCTGCTTCACTTCCATTCGACACCCTAATGCACTACAGCTTCATCTAGAATCCTTGAAGCTTCCGGGACAGATGTTATTGCAGTATTACACACCACAAAAGAAACACTTAGTCCATGCATCATTTGCCTTTAAGTTTTCTTAAATGATAACTATTTATGGCAGCATCTCTTAACTCTAGCTCTATTATTATTTATCAAGGGTTCAACTTTTATGTTTTTTTTCGACTGGGCAAGCTGTTAAGAAATCTGCTTGCCCCAAAATTTTATTTATCAATGGTTGCCAAATAACTACAAAAATTGAAGTAAATTGTCATGAAAAACGACCTAGTTTTGCTCTCGAACTGGCAGCGAAGTGTGCAACACATAGTATCCTGCTTCCAGGATAACTGAAATGCTCACCTGCCCTTCAGCTCATACACTTTGTCTTTACCTGCCGCCATTTTCTGTTGAGTTACTGATCCGAACTGCACATGTGCAACTCCCAAAAGAGATGAGAAGAAGGCAAGGTGGCTCACTCCTTAGCTACTTCTTTCATCACCTCCAGAAAATGTGTTTCGTTTTTACCACCTGCCTGATCTGGAACGTGAGTGGCCAGATATACTGGCCAAGCGTGGAATTTGACTTGTCCTGGGCAATCGTGCAAAGTTGAATTATGTAATGAAGCTGATATGGATCAAATATAAGCAGATTTTTAGGTTGAAGTACAGAAATGTTGAGTCAACAATCCAGTGCAGAGTTCAACTGACTTTAAGTTGTAAAAAAAGAAGTATCTCTGCAACAAATCCTGCACCAGAACATGTGTAAGATGTTTTTTTTTCCATGCAAAAAGCCACCATACAATGCTTTAACCAACCTAAAAACACCTTATGATGTTGATCTACCTTTCATGTCAGGGTTTGCTTTATATTCTTGATATGATGCTATGTAAAGAGCAGGAAATGTCCTTGTGATCTCAACATAATGGTACACCTAGATATTCTTTGATTGGGTAAAAAGGTTGACTTTGGAGTTTTCCAAAAGGCATTGTGGTAAATGGAGGAAAATCACTGAATTGGGGGTAGACTGGGCAGGTTAAGAGACTTCAAGTACAACAAAAGGTAAGTTGCTACAGCTAAGATCCTGGAATGCAGTAAAACAACCCCAGTATGGAGACATTACTGTGAAACTAAGGACGCATTTTGGAAAACAAACCTTACCTGAGTCTTGCTAAATGTGACCAGCCCTAACAGCTTGTTTCTCGCTACTGATCCCTCTCTCTTTAGCTTCCTCTTTGCCTGTCATAAGCCTCATGCCATTAACTTATCTGGCCTGATGGTGACCCAAACACTTGGCAGCACCGAGCTGTAGTGCTGACACAGTTTTGGGGACACCAGTGGGTCTTGTCCAGGAATGTACTAACACATCTACTTCATCCTCTGTCAGGTTGACGGGTCACTGTCTGTGGAAAAGATGGAGTTGATTTGGTTGCTCTCCTAAACACTGGGTGCTGGGACTGTGTGTGTGAGAGAGAGAGTGTGTTTGCTCCTGTATGCTTGATAACCAATGAACACAATGATTGCAACTTTGGTCGCCTGCAACTGACGATATGTTCCTTTAAAGTTAATTTTGGATAAAGACTTAATGTCTGGTAAAAACAGTATTGTATTTTATCATAAACGTAGACGGTGAAAAGCTCTCAGAAATATTCCACGTGTGTGAGTGTGTGTGTGTGTGTGTGTGTTTGTGTGCCTCCATGCATTAATGGGTTAACAAGGTAATGCTGCATTTTTCCTCCTTGCTGCATTTTCACCCTCTGCTATGTGTCTGTTTTCTTCCCCACCTTCTTATGGCATGGTGTGTGTTTGTGTGCGTGTGTGTGTGTGCGGGGCCTTGTGCATGTGTCCTTCTACCTCCGCACCTGCCTGCCTGTTTGCCTAGGGCGAGGGAATCACTATGCCTACTACGCCTATCGGCACCATGAAGGTAACAAAATCCACCACACCTCCTCTGTGTCTGTTGCAGTGGCTGATGGGATTGTTGGGAGGGTGTGCAGAGACCCCCGTCTCCCCATTTTGCCGATAGTGATCAAACACATCTCCCCCCTCCGCTAAATGTAGTGTCTGTGCTGCACTCATAGTCCTGTAGTAGAATCACTGCACTGGTACAGCTCATAGCAATTTAGATTTAATAATTCAGTTTCCTTTTTATGTCCCTTTTAAAGGAAGTGTTTGTCATTTAGATGGAAAGATTGATGACATTCTCATGTCTGTGTGCTAAATATGAAGCTACAACCTGTAGCTGGTTTGCTTAGCTCAGCACAAAGACTTAATACAAGGGGAAACGGCTAGCCTGGCTCAGTCTAAAGGTGCTGGCTTTAGCTTGATATTTACTGTAGGAAAAGTGGTATCAATGTTCTCATCTCACTCTCAGCAAGGAGGCAAACATATACATTTCCCAAAATGTCAAACTAACCTATTAGGTGCAGTTTTAAAACAAATATTTTTATGTCCCAAAGACACTCTAAAGTAGTTTTTGGAATCATTTTATAACCTCATAAATTTGTATTGTATTGCCAGTTAAAGTCAAGTTTAATGACGGTGACTACAAGTAAAATTTAAACGTTAAAATAACATTAAATGCTTTAAGATTTGGGACCTTATGCTTGAGGACACACTCCAGGGAGTGTCTCTGGTATCTTTGTCTTTATAGTGATTATGCGGTAAGGTGCATTTCTAAACGGAGTCACAAGATGTGATATCGAACACTACAAGTCAAGCTAAACTCTAAAGGGGACCTATTATGCTTTTCCGTATTTTCATGTATGTCAGGGAAACATGTACACTTGTTAGCCAAAGTGGTAAATTCTCCCAGATTTTGGATCATATTCCTGCTGGAACATGTCTGGTTGTGAAGATTTGTTTTAGAAGCGTTCATTGGTGTGTTTTTTTCCCCAGTAAAAAGTGTCACTACACTCCATTACAGTCATTCCCCCAGTTGCAATGATGGTACAGATACACAGAGGCACTGAAGACCTGGAAACACAGACCAATCAGAGCAGCCTGGCTTTTTCATGAGAGGGTTTCAGACAGGGTGAATACAGGTGTTCCAGCACAGACATTATGAGGAAAATAGTGTTTTTCGGCCATCAAAACATGTAAACATGTTCTCTTTTAAACTCAAAATACAAGTATGAACCTTAAAATGAGCGTAATAGGTCCCCTTAAAAGATACAGTGTACTGAAGTTTTAGCATGGAGCATGTTGTTATTAAACTTGATTCAATAATGATCCCTAATAGAAACATAGTGTCCCTGATCTCACACAAAGTTGCCAGTTTCTTCTTAAAGCTCATTATATGACTGTAAAAGGCCAAGCTATCCTGGTAGTCTTGTTATATTAGCTGTTTTCTGTATTATTTTTAGAAGGTGGTTCTGAGGTTTTTCTGATACCCATTCATTTTTACCCAGAGTTTTTTTCCCCCAGAGCAGCCAATGTTTCCCTTTTTCTTTGGTGAACTAATATGCCGCTTTGCTTTTACTAAACTCCTGTTTACTAATAATCAATCACTGCTCTGCAGCCCCACCAGCCACCATATTTTTGCCACATTAGCAGTCTACATCCCAGAATACTCTTATTGACTGTTTCATGTTGAAACAATGGATGGATTCTATGCTGTCATATGTGGACAGTCAGTATGTGTGTGTGTGAGGTTGAATGTGGATACTTGTGATGTGAGGAACATCATGCCCAGTGCTAAGTGTGTGTGTGTGTGTGTGTGTGTGTGTGTGTGTGTGTGTGTGTGTGTGTGTGTGTGTGTGTGTGTGTGTG
>JAPZEB010000010.1:28429687-28454905 GCA_029783705.1 Chaetodon striatus | reverse complement strand
GTGTGTGTGTGTGTGTGTGTGTGTGTGTGTGTGTGTGTGCGTGTGTGTGTGTGTGCGTGTGTGCGTGTGTGCGTGTGTGTGTGTGCGTGTGCGTGTGTGTGTGTGCGTGCGCGCCATCTGTACCTGATTCTGTGGTGTTTCCTGTTAAACTTTATACTGTATCACCTAAAACCTGCTTTAAAAGTAGAAGCCAGTCTGAAAGTAATGAAGAGATGTCTTTACTTTTCCGTTGTTACTTTTCCTTCAGTCTTTGTTGCCTTGTGAACAGCAGAGAAAAAGAATTTAGAAATGAATCTTTACTTCAGATAAACCAAATGATGTTTAAAGTCTTCAAGTGTTGGAAGTAAAAACATTTCGTCTCATGTTTAGCACAGCGGAGCCTCTTCATAAAGAAAGACTTCTGAAATATTTATCTGGTTTCTGCTTCTGCCGTTGCACAAACTCTGAGGATAAACATGTCAAGATGGCAAAGAAAGCGTGTGATACGTCTGATAACATGCCAGAACTTTTCTGCACTGTAAACCACCTCCCCACTTGACAAGAAAACCACACAGACACTCTGGCTCATGTGTGCTGCTGCTGCTCCCCTTTTTATCTGTGTTTCTGTTCTTTGTTGCTCTGTTGCTCCTTGCTGAAGAAAAGCTTTTGTTGAAAGAAAATATTATGACATAAAACAAACAGGCTCCTGAGGGGAGATTTGATTGTTCCAGCAGCAAATATTAGTATAGTACAGAAAAGAAAACTAGAATATAAGAGGGTAAAAAAAGAAGATAAAAGCACTAGTGTCTGTGTTGCACTGCTGCTGGAGCTCTATTAAAGTGTTGAAATGTTTCAGTTTGACATGTTGCTGAACTTGTTACCTCAGATAAAAGAAACTCAGCGCTCAGGAAGCGATAGTTTTCCAATCCGACCCTGGTCTGTTCAGTGTCAACAGTCTTGAATAGCTGTGTATAAAATGTGTGTGTGTTTTTAAATTCCTGGTGGTGCTCTGGTCCACGTTATTCAGTCAGTGCTGCTGAGTGTTACTGGTGTCTGTGTCTCAAACATTTATGTCTTCACATGGTCACTTTGTGTCAGATAAGGGGTTTTTAAATTGCTGCCTAGCTAGAGAGACAGACTGTTAGGTTTAAGTGTATCAGAGCTCTGTGTCCATGTCGACCAAACTTTATGAAGCAGGTTGTAAACATTGTCAAATCAGAATGAGTGGACCAAAGGCCTTGTGAAGTCCCTACAAATGAAGTGACTGTCTTTCCTCATTGGCACACTTCATGATGCTTTGTTGTTCCTAATGCCCAGGATCTGTTCATATATTGTAGTTGGAGCCAAACAAAATCAGGTCTTTGGAGCAGCTCCGGACTTGATACCCAATGACATCATAAGTTTGAGACTCACTTCTCTGGTTTCTGGCTTTGAGAGTGAGCAGCTCATGTTCACAAATATTGACTGAACTTTCCTAGGCCATAGAAATAACTTACTGGAATTCTTATTTTAGATGATGTTCCTCTTTAAGTGTTTTATTCCTGTTGTCTCATGAGTATAAGTGTGTTTTTCCACATCTCATAACTGTCTGTTATTTGTTAGTGTGACTTTGAGAAGGATTTTCACGGAGATAGGAAAATGAAAATAAGAATGGAAATGGAAGTATTCTTTTCTCCAACCTGATTTTAGCAGTCGGTCAAGACATATGACCAACCCACTTCTCTGGCCGCGTGGAGAAACTGTGGCTGGTCCCACGTCATCTTCCTTTGTCTGGGCCTGGATTTGAAGGCTTGAAAGCAAGCTTACAAATTTAAAGATGCAGTCAGCGATTCTGGAGAAGGATTGTTGATATTTAAACTCTGTACCCAAACAAATACACCCCTGACGTCAGTGCTCCTTCAGAAGCTGCGATGTTATTTACGGTTCAGTGCTGTCATGGAGCAGCTCCGTTCCTTGTGGGTGAGGACGCAACAGAGGGAGAGTAGCCGGCATAGTGTTGTGTAGCTCTGTCCCAGCCGCTTTGTTTCCCTCTTAACGAGCAGGTCTGTGAATAAACTCCGTATTTTCTTTCAGCGTGCACTCAGAACGGGCAGCGTGCAGACTGTGAGGAGTTAGTTGCTGAATTTGACGAAAAGCAAACTTGGATTAGAATGGCAGACTTCACCTTTAATGAACACCTCACTGTCGTTCTGTCCTGTGGTACACACACGTCATGCTTCCCTTATCAAAGTGCAGGTGTTTCCCATGATGCAAGGAAACCATGTTTGTATCCATCACAGTGTAACATTTCAGTACAGGCAGATTAGGTCATACGAGTATGAGCAAAACCAGTGTATAGGTCACAAAGACGTCACCACACTGTGAGTGTGTGGGCTTTTTGGTGTTTGTCTTATTTATGTCGTCTCGCTAAAAACACGAGAAACTTACTTGTGGTCTTTTTCTGACTTGCTCAAATTCATGTCCCTCAAATTTGCACATTTGGCTCCAAACAGTCTCAGACTAACTTGCTCAAGTGGACTCGGGTGAAACCCAAAACTCTGATTTTGAAGAGTGTTCATGTCGCTGCATTTTTAGACAAGCTGCTACGGGAGTCAGACTTAACTTAAAACCATATTTTAGCAGTTTGCCCAGAGACTCAGACTGGCCTCCGACTTGTTTAGTCACCTTATAGTGTTTTTATATGTCACAAGTTATTAACACACATGGTGTGATGTGTGTGTTTTTTGTTGGTTCCTTGTTTAATGAATCTCTCTTCTTCTCCCCCTCTCTGTCTGTAGGGTGCTGGTCAGGAGAAGCTGGGCATCTACATCAAGTCTGTTGTCAAAGGAGGAGCAGCTGACGTGGTGAGTGTACACACACAGAAGCCATAACAGAGGAGAATGTGGAAAAACATACACAGTGACTCATCCTGTGGTATCTGTGTGTTTGTGTTTATACAGGACGGCCGTCTGGCTGCAGGTGACCAGTTGTTGAGCGTGGACGGGCGTAGTCTGGTGGGCCTGTCACAAGAGAGGTAAAGACTAGTACTGATAGTTTTTTGTTGGCCTCAGTGCTCAGAGATCATCTCATGCGATGCCACCTACAGTGCTCCTGATACTGATTTCCATTTGCACAGTTAGAAACGGGTAAATCCCAGATGACATGTGTAAATTATAATTAAACCTTCGTGGCGTCTTTATGAAACACCAGGGAGGAGAAGTGGGTGCACATGGTGTTTTCTTCTTAAATGCTCAACCACCCACCGCACAGTATTGACGTATTTACGGTCATGCTGATGACGAAACTCAACTTGAGTTCTATTTTGAGAATTGAAAACATTTGAACAGGGAGTTATGTTGACGTGACATCAGATACCACATCTTGAGGGAAACCTCAGGGTTGACACATCTTGAGGTTCTTGCATTGAGGCAGTTGCGTCCCATTTGTCCTCAGAAAAAAAAGACGCAATGTTCCAAACACGTCTGGGACACACGCAGAAAAAAAAAAGGGTGTGTATGTTTTGGAAACAGCCGTGAAGCGCTCGGCGGCTAACGCCCCACTCAGATTAATCCAGTTATTCCTCTCTCAGTCAGCATGTGCAGGCTTGATGTTCAGTGTCGCTCACTGCGTGTCAGCTTCATGTCAAACTGGATTTACAAATCATTTGCTTGATTGTTTTAGCGTGCAGCGAGCAGGAGGGAGGGATTTGTTTTATCAGAACATTTCCAGGTCAACTAAGAGTTAATCAGATGACTTGTCGTCCTGCGGTCGTCTCCCCCCTCCGCAGGTTTCTCCCAGCAGGTTAAGATAAAGTGTGATTTGCAGCCTTTAGATCTGGCATATGTTAAATCCTGTGATATTTCCAAATGTGGCTGTAGAGCTCGTTCTGTGCTCAGCATCAGGCAGCTGATGTTGCATTCCCCGAGTTCCATCCAATCAAACACACATGGCTCATTACCTTGTGTGATCTGCCCTTCAACTATTTATAGGATTTGGTTAAAGCCTTGTGCACATGTGGCTGTTACAGAAAATAACATGGGTACTGTGTGTGTGTGTGTGTGTGTGTGTGTGTGTGTGTGACACAGCAGGATTGTACCTAAATTAGAGTGAAGTGATTCTCTGGCATTGACAAATATAATCCCTGCCTCCTCTGGCTCATCATAATGGTCCTCTAGTTTATTTTTCCACATGTTGGGATGCCAGCAGACAAAGGGTGTAACAGGATACAGGAGACACAATTCAGTGCGAATTTTGATACAGCAGGGAAAAATCAAATACATAAGGATATATTTGTTTTAATTTATTTTGAACAGACAGTAGTGCAAATGTCAAAGATAGACACAAACCATCTGCTGGGGACATTTTGCCCACTGGCAAGTTTGGTGAACTATTCATAAAAATAAGGAACATTAAAATACTTCTGTTCGAACACTGGACAAACAGCAACAACAAGCAACAGCAGAGCATCAGTGTTTTTGCTATAAAGCGTAGAAGTAGTAAGTGGTGCACTCCTACCGAATATAAATCGTGGAGCTGATGTATAAGTTGATCACAAGAAAAAAATCAATTATTTTGATCATGGATTCATGGTTTTAGTCACTTTTAGATTAAAAATGCAAAACATTTTCTTGTTCCAGCTTCTGATATGTGATCAGCTGCTGCTTTTCGACTGTTTTTCCTCTTCTTATAGATATCAATAGATACAGATATAGATATCTACTATTTATTTTAAGTGGTAGATACAATGTGTTTAACTACAGTTCCCAAGCTGTTCAGCTGGTAAAGTAGTTTAAATAAACTCCACATTAACCAGCTGCAACATGAAAGAGATGAACACATTAATGCATCAGTAATTATGGTCCAGTGATATGATATGTTGTTTCTAGGCCATTGTACATAATGTGTGTATTTTGTACCTGTACTTTAGTAAGGATTTGAATCCAGGACTTTAGGACTCCACACTGTGGTGTTGCTGCTCTTCCTTAAGATCTGAGCACTTTTCCACCACTGGATATGAAACATCGTCAGCGCAGTACAGAGCAGAGTGTACCAAAGACATTATCGTCTGATCACTTGAAAAACAGAGTTTAAAAAAGCTCCTCGCAGCTAAACAGGAGATTTAAATATTAATGTGTGTTTTATCACTTTAACACCTGCACCACAGAGAGCAGTTGAAGTTTGTCAAATCCCTTGAAGTTGTGATCCAAATTTAATATTCATGCTCCCCCTTTCCTGTCTCTCTCTCTCCCCCCTCTCTCTCTGCGTTCAGGGCAGCAGAGCTGATGACGAGGACGGGCTCAGTTGTGACTCTGGAGGTCGCCAAGCAGGGAGCCATTTACCATGGACTGGCTACTCTCCTCAACCAGCCCAGCCCCATGATGCCAAGAGGTGAGCACGTAGAAACACACATACACCTGCGAAATGTGTTAATGGGCTGAGTTTGTGTTAGTGTCTGCACATTTTAGAGTTTGACAGTTTATTTTGTGCTTCACACTCACTACTGACAAAATGTTGTTTTTATTTTAAGGGTTCCCTTTAGTCTGAAAATACATGAGATGCACTTTATTTAAAAATTAACAAAATTATTGCATTATATCTGTTTTGTTTGATATTTTTCTGTTTTTTTAATTATTCATTTGTCTGTTTTTCCTCCGAGTTTTACTGAACTTTGTGTCATTTATGTGAATGGTGCTTAACTAATATTTTTGTGGAGCTTAAACACTTTAATAAATCAAACTTTCCACCCACAGAAAATTCATCTGCAACAATTCTGATAATCAAGCAATCATTTTATTCATTTTTGCAATCAGAAATATCAACCGTCCTCTCTTTCCAGCTTCTCCAGTATGAGGATTTGGTCTTTTAGTCTTTTTTTATACCATTATAAAAGGAATAGTTTTAGTTTTCACTATAGTTACAGTTACTTAGTTAATTTAAACGTTTCAACTTGTGCTCTAAATACTTGTGATGTGCATTCTCTCTGTTTTTGGATGTTTAAAAGACCAAGCAATTAACCAACTAATCAAAAAATAACTGGCAGATAAATCAAATATGAAAGTGAATGACCACTTTTATAAAAAACATTAGAATTACAATCTGTGTTTAAGATTTTTTTTCACCTCCCTCAACAATTAAGACCATTATAGAAGTCTTGAATTAAAATCTCTTTAAACAGAGCACACAGTCATAAATTTGGCTTCCTGACAGCTGCAGATTATTTGCTGTTAAATAGTTGTAATGAATGGACTATTGTCACATCCACCATCAGTTAATGGCAGTAATTTGGTGTTGTGGATGAAAGAGGAGAAGCAGACTTGTCCAGACAGTGTGTCCTTGTTGTCTTCTCTGTAGCGCTGTAAAAAAACAGCTTGCAGACTGAATGATATAATGAATGTTTGTGGCAGCAGCCAGATGAGACACACACACACACAAGGCATAGAGTTTACTGGGTTGTCTGGCTGTGTGTTGGTCTTTGTCTGCTGGAATGTGACCCGAGATTCATTAAGGAAGTCTTCTGGCCGGGCCGGCCTGTGGTCCAGAATGACGCTAAACGGGTGTTTCTCCTCCCGTATTCACTCGACCACAGTGTGTTTTCCAGTGCAGACGGTGAAATTTAACCACCACGCTGTGAAGGACACTGGTCAGCCCTTAGTAAACTCAATGTCGGGAAACTGGAGAAGTCAAAGCGTAGATTCTCACAGACTCAGGAAGCAAACTTAGATACACAGAAGGGAAAGAAATTGGTAAACTTGAGACTCTGTCTGATATTTTAGATAAACCTAAAATTGCAATCAATTAAATTACCATTTTAAATAGCTATAGAGAGATATAACACCTCAGAGACGGCACTTCCTACGACAAAGGTGGGTCGTTCGTCACATATAAGGAAAATTTAAATGTCAACCATTTAAAGCATAACTTTACAAAGCATGAGCCAATTCAAGCCCCATTCAGACCTCATATGTAAACATGACATCACTTTTATGTAAAATTTGCAGCACCAATTAAATAAGAATTAAACTAGAGTCCTAATTTAACGTCTCTTTATTACCCAAACTGCAGCGACAAATAACAGCAGCCATGTTTTCAATACACCTCTGAAAATAATTCAATGTGTCAACTTTTTACTCTTAACTGAAACATACATTCTCTCTCTGTCTCATGTCTTCAGCATCAGACCGAGGCCGTGACAAAAACGGGAAACTGCGACCAAAGAGCGAAGGCTTCGAGTTGTACAACAGCTCGGTGCAGAACGGCTCCCCGGAGAGTCCGCAGGCCGGCTGGGACTCTTACCCCGAACCAAAGAAGATGAGCGGTGAAGATCGACTCTTGAAGAATCGAGCTGACCACCGCTCCAGCCCTAACGTAGCCAGTAAGCCCCCCCACTGACCAGGAGTTTATTTTATTTTTAACCATTTTTAGTCGTCTACTCTATCTTCTGCTTGTTTTTGAGGCTGATGTTTTCTCATTACCTCTCTTCTTCCACTTTTAAATATAAAATGAGTACTTAAAAAATCCCCTTTTCAGATTTTGACTAAACTCCAGCTGCTTGATACATTTAAACACTTACACAATAAACCAATTCATCCATCACAAGTATGCCGTTGTGACATGAGCTTAATAAGACGTCACATTTTTATCACACTTCCATAACATTTCCACCTAATTCAAGCAGTAATGAAGCAGAAAATCTTAATGAAAATGACCCCAGTAGACTTTGATTACATAAAGAAGTGAAATGATCTGTGGTTAACAGGTCAGTGGGTTTACACTGGGCATAGGCAGTAAAGGAAATAGAAAAAAAGTACTGGTGTTATTCTTTAAGTACTCCACCCTGATATGGAAACACAGTGCTGCAACACTGTGTCTGCAAAAGTCTTAAAACACAACCTCAAAAACCACTTGCAGTGACCATTTTGGGTGATCTGGGATTTCTTGGCGACTCATTTTCACACCTAATTCATTGTTTAACTGCACTGCATTGCTAATGAATGCTTTAGACTGTTCTAAATTGACTGTCTGTCCTGTCCCTGTCATCAGATCAGGGCCAGAGTCCTGCAGGCAAAGCGGTGTACCCCGGAGGACCTGGCACTAAGATCACCTCCGTCTCCACTGGCAACCTGTGTGCAGACGTAAGTAACCGTGGGACTAAAGCTGGTGGCATCTTTATGTGGAATGTGCCACCAGACTAGATGAAACTCAAGGACACATGCTATCTAGAGCAGAGACGAGAAATGATTTTTCCTGACAATGTGTTGCCTGTTTAGTGTTGGGAAGGTGTCCCAAATATTTTCTCTTCATGATTTTTTTTTTTTTTTGGCTTCATCAGGACGAGCCCTCCCCTCCCCGTCCAGAGGCCTATCCCATCCCCACCCAGACCTACCCCAGGGAGTACTTCACCATCCCGGCCTCGAAGAGCCAGGATCGGGTTGTCGGTCCTGGGCAGGTTCCCACGCAGCACTGGCAGGGCATGGAGGACAGAGAACGCCTCCCAGTGGTCGACAACATCCACAACAACAGCATGCAGGTAGAGAAACATCAGACACCAACTACATTATCAGAGAAAACCTAAAATAGTGTCATAGTTGTAGTGGTTGTTTTGGCGTATCAGGGCATTTTAGACACTGTGTTTTACAACTTGTTTTCTTTGTAAGTCAGTTAATTTTTGTTTTGTTTTTGTGGAAATAAAATGAATTGAGCATAAGAAACATAACAAAAACTGACTCGAAAGTCAACTGAGCAACTGATGTTTTTGCATCATCTTCTACCTCTCTTTTTTCACTGTCCTTTTTCCGTTGTCTTCCCTCCTCACCATTTTCTTTCCTTTGTCTTTTTACGTCCTTCTTGTTCCTGTCTCTTATTTTATTCCGGCTCTACTCTCTCCATCTCATTTTCCCTTTTCTGTCCTCTCATTGTCTGTCCACCTTCTCTCGTCTCTTACTCCATGTTATCATCTCTTCTTCAGCGGATTAACCACTCGCAGGAGGAGTTGTATCCTCCACCAGGAGTTCTGAGGCCAGACGAGCGCATGCAACAGCACTACCAGCAGGAGTACCAGCACAGGGACCTGGACTACCAACACAGAGATATCGACTACCAGAGAGGTCCACCAGGAGGTGAGAAGAAAGACAATCAGAGGTTGACACAAAAGAAAACTGTGGCACGTGATAGTGTATCAACTGCCAGGTTATATAACAGCTGTGGGGTTTTTTTTTAGTGTCCAAATATTCCTCTAAAATGTACCATTGTTTCACATTTGATTGTAATATGTCATTCACAATGACAAATCACGAAATTGTGACATTTGCCCCTTAAACTGTGAAATGAGAATTCCTGCGGACTGTCAGTCACTTGTTCTCAGTCCATTATGTCACAGTGTTGCCATCCCTAAAACTTGACGTGACGAAATCACAAATGTACGTACAGAGTGCTGAGGTCACAAATGAGACCCAGCAAACAGAGTTGTTGACCCACTGGTGACACTGACTGTGTTTCCGTGTGTCTGTAGGTGTAGGTCCGGACCACTGGGCCCCACAGCCGCAGGTGTCCTCCTCGCAGGAGTCATCCACATCCAGTCAGGAGCACCTCAACTTCTCAGCCTCCTCCTCCTCCTCCAACAAGACCCAGAACCAGAAGACGGGGCCGGGCCGATGGAAGACACCTAACGCCCCTCACGCTGCGCCGCCACATTCAGCCCAGACGCCATCCCGCTCTGACCTGCCCCCTCCTCCGCCCCCACCACCGGCCCCGTACCCTGACGCCTACGATCCCTACGACCCCCAGCCTGAGCTACCGCTCCCGCCACCTCCCGCTGCCGTCGCT
This sequence comes from Chaetodon striatus, assembly GCA_029783705.1. Lineage (NCBI taxonomy): Eukaryota > Metazoa > Chordata > Actinopteri > Chaetodontiformes > Chaetodontidae > Chaetodon > Chaetodon striatus. Next base: position 28,445,125 of record JAPZEB010000010.1, on the reverse strand, counting down.
CCGGTAACAGCCCAGCAGGCTGCGGACCGCAAGAAACGCGAGGAGCAGCAGCGCTGGTATGAGAAGGAGAAAGCTCGGCTGGAGGAAGAGAGGTGGGTTTTCTTTTGTCTTTCTTTTTAGTGAGGATTTATTAGATTCATCAAAATGTCTAATGTTACACACAAAAGATGTTTCCAGAAACACAGAAAGCACATTACAATCAGCAGGATTATCATAATAATTACTAACAATAATGATGATGATTTCCAGGGAGAGGAAGAGGAGAGAGCAGGAGAGGAAGCTGGGTCAGATCCGGGCCAACCCCGTCATGCCCGTCCAACCTCACAACAACGGAGGATCCATGCCTCCTCCTCACCACCAGCCCCCCCTGCCCTCCGTGGCCCCGCCCCAGCCCTACCTCCCTCCACAGCCTCAGCCCCAGCCTCCACCATCCAGACCAGAGAAGCTGGCCAGCCTGCCGCGATCAGCTGTTCCTCCGCCTGCCAGTGCCTCCCACCCTGCTGGTAAAACTTTCCTTCTGTTTCATCTCAGAAATCAGACTCTTAGGCTGTTTTTATACGCAAACTAAAAATATAAATAAAACGTGACGCAGGCATGGACACGGTGATCAGGGAGCTGTTACCGCAGCAGCAGCCACGGACCATCGAGAGGCGAGACCTGCAGTACATCACCATCAGTAAGGAGGAGCTGACGTCCAGCGACAGCCTGTCTCCAGACCCCTGGAAACGAGACGCCCGCGAGAAGGCCGAGAAACAGCAGCAGCTTCACATCGTCGACCTGCTGGACAAAGAGATCCAGGAGCTCCAGGTAGGCACGACTTCAGCTGCACTCAGAGGGAGGAAGGACTCAGTGATTTACAGATACACAGTGTACCAGCTCTGAACGTACTTTATTTTGCAGGCGAAGCCAGAGCGAACGGCGGAGGAAAGTGACCGTCTTAGGAAGCTGATGCTGGAGTGGCAGTTCCAGAAAAGGCTGCAGGAGTCCAAGCATAGTGACGAGGATGAGGAGGAGGAGGACGACGAGGACGTGGACACTATGCTGATCATGCAGAGGCTGGAGGCTGAGAAGAGAGCCAGGGTGAGACGGGGGTGGTAACGGTGGGATGGGACATGGACAGAGAGACTGGAAGACAGGGTGGAAGAAGGAAGGAGATAAAAGAAAATGTTAAATGAGGGAGAGGAGAGATGAAGCCTAGAGACCAAACATGCAACAACTTAAATGACTAGAAAGGCAAGAAGAGATGAGAATAAAAGAGGAGGGTACATTAAACATTTACAGGAAGGACTGAAGGAAGTAGCAGATGTAGGAAATCGCATCACGCACAAAAGCTGTCTTGACAGAAATAAAATATTCTGATTTCAAGTTTAGAAACAAATCTGTAGTTGAGCACACAGGGAAGGGCGAGCCACAGGAAGTCAGGCTGATGGGGGTGGGAAACAAAGCCGGCTTTCAAATGCTAGAAGGGGAAATGGATTCCTCTGTGGCTCCCACTATGAATGTCCTGCAATGTGCATCTGCAACATGCTTCTGTCATCGCTTTGCCATGCTGAGCTGCTTAAACCTGATTGGCTGGTGGGGTGGATGGGGGGGAATCCGGGCAGGCAGGCTAGGATGTTGTCAATGCTGCATTCACATCATATGGATATAACTGTGTCACTGTTAGTTTGACAAGGAAAGGCTGCGAGTCGTGATATATGGCAGAAAACAGCTGCGTCCTGCTGTGCAAAGAAACAACGACTAGTCTGTAGTGAACTTTGCTTCCTTGGGTCTGGCTTCGTTTCCATATAATGCAAATGCAGCATATAGTGTTGTATTGTACAGCAGAAATGAACCATGACCACGGTGTCATTGGTCCCATTTCAACAAGGTTCTCTGCACCATAAATGGATATTGATGGCTTTTTATTTATTTAAAACAACCTCAGATAAAGCAGAGGTAGAGGATGGTGATAATTAAAGCCCAGCTTGATTTCAACAGGAACTAATGTGGAGAGCTGAAGCCACTGAGCTTTAACACAGGCTGATGATACTTAAGTTATCATCAGTATCACTTCTAGCACTAAAATGGCCATTGTGCAGCATTAATATGTTCTTAACTTGTCTGTGTGTGACAGGCTGCAGTGGATGTGGGCGGGTGCTGGTGGATGTGTTAGCTGGTGGCTGAATCTGTGAGGATGTGTGACTGGTTCATGTGGTTGGTTGGGTATCTTGTTTTGTTTTTCGTTCACCCTGTAATGACGCACTACTAAACTAAGTCTTTTGGATTTCATGTGCTGCTGCTGCTGCTATAAAACTCTTTCTGGCTGCGAGTGGACGCTCAGCACAGATTACAGTCAACATAGCAATGACCACTCAGAGGAGAAGGTCAAGTTTGTTTTTAGTGTTTGGCCCAAAATCACAACTTTGTCCCATCTAGGGCTTCAGCATCTGGACAGCTTACAGTCCTTGACAGCGTCCTTGGTTTTCAGTTTGTAATACAAATTTGAACCTTAATTATTTTAGTTAACATTGTGCTCAGGTGGCCGTCTTTCTGAATGTATTTCAGTTTAGTTAAATCCATATAAACTGACAGAAATAAGTGTGAAACGGAGCCCAAATTTAGCTCCAAGACCCCTCGAAAGGTTACCCAGGCCCAGGTTACCCTTCATTATAATAAAATAAAACCATTTATTGCTAAGGAAATATGTGTGCAGCAGTTGCAATACAAATTGAGTGCAAATAAAACAAAATATGAAATTGATATCAACGATAATTTTCCAGAATTGGAGCTAAATTGAGAAATCAAAACTTAGAAACCACAGGAAGAGTAAATGTCGAAGTAGCTTACAGAAAAAAGTGGAGAGAAAAATCCCCCAAAAAACATGAATTGGCAAAAGTAATGAATATTTGTGTTGCAAATGTCACGTTTTATTTTATTTAATTTTTTTTAGTATTAAAAATCATTACATATTTGCTCCAAATTTATCCACGTAAATGAGTTAAAAACTATTTTATTTATCTTTCTAGAGGCAGTTAGTTGCAAGCAGTGAAAACAGAAAACTAAGGAGCGTAAGGAGCTAAAATGTGGAATAAAATCTATAAATAACAATGTGAGTTATATTCCAAGAAGTGGTTAGGTAGGTGGTGCAGTGGTTATGTAGATTTGGATGAGGTGGTGTAAGGAGCTCTTGAACAGCCACTAATCAGCTCAGTGCAGAAAAGAAATGTTCTACTTTACTGTATGTCCTCCCCCTCCCTTCTTTGATTCTATTTGACTCCTCAGTTTCCTCCTCCTACCTCCCCCTTCTCCTCTTTTCTCTAATGTAGTTAATTGATATCTCCTCCACACCTTCCTTTTCAGTATTTGGGTATTTCCCTCTCCCTCCCTCCCCCTCTCTGCCCCCCCCTCTCTCACACTCTATTGTCTTCTTCTTCTTCAGCAGCAGAATGCTGTCCCAGCTATCTCTGTTCTAGACTTGGTATGTTCTTCCTGTTAATGACGAGTATCCTCTCCCTGCCCCTTACATCACTTCCTGTTTTCTGTCTGGGCTGCCCACCTGCCCGTGTTTCCTATCTGTCTCTCCCCACCCATCTGGACTACTGTCGTCGTGTCATTTTGGGGGTGGGGTGTGGGGTTGGAGGCAGGGCTTGTGCCATGATTAGCTAAAGAGCAGCCGGTCATGGAGAGGCCGTCCTGGGACGCTTGATGTTGTTTGGCTGGGGGAAGCTGTCCATCTCTTTGTCCACTCAAAACAACTGCTGGAGGGGACGGCGAGAGACGCTGCTGCGTACCAGTGATGATCTACTGGTGTTTCCAAATCATAAAACCAAACCTTTACATGCTTCTAGAGTAGCAGAGCTGCGGTTGTTGTGGTTCTTGTCAGCAGTGATGTTTTGAGTGCATATGGAGGTGGCGCCTGCATGGCTGAATGCATCACAGGGGGCGTCCAGGTGGAGATCCATGCATGATAGTCCCGTGAGCCCCGGCGCTGCCTGCGCAGGGCCACGTCATGATGTTGTGGTGTCCATGAATCCATCCATCCGTCCATCCATCTGTGTGTGACCAAGCTGAGCCTCTTTATGTTCTGTCTTTAAAGGGTCTGTTCAACCAAAACAAAAACATATTTTCTTACGTAGTTCTTGTATTCTCTATCCATCAGATAAATTTTGTTTTATTTCTGTCTCTGAGATTTATGTGTGTAGCACAATACAGCAGAGGTGAGTGGAAAAAATTACATTTAAGGAAAATATCTTAAACAAAAAAAGAAAGGGACAGGCCCTGCTCTTTCCCCCTGTGACTCAGTTTTCGAGTTTTTCGCGTCATTGCTTCTTAAAAAAAACATTACAATAATTATTATATATTTTATATAATAATAATGTTATTAATGGTGATGATAATAATTTACATGGACTTAATAATATATTAAATAATAATATTAAAATTTAGTAAAATAATAATAATCTACCAGATACATTTTAAGCAGCATCATCATCTATTCACACAGAGGAACAGGCCCCGATTTGTTTACAACTGCGCGTTCTGACGTATGCACCCAAACATTTTATCGTCTCCATGGCGCACAAACATGTTTTTGGCATCATTCAAAAAAAAAGGCCGAGTCGCCATCTGTTTCCCAAAAATTTCGACGATCAATTTGGAAAATTCAATACTGTTAAATAAAAATAACAGTGTTTTCTAATCATTACATCATCCTTAACACCTTCCACACCTGCCCCGCCAAATTCAGCCATTCTTAATGTAAAATAATTATTTTACACCGAGAAAAAGTTTCACCAAAAACAAACAAACAAACAAGCCAACAACTGTGTTTTCCCAGCAGGTTAACTAACATAATTGGCTATCTTTACATTCAACAATTAATCATAACTCAATGCAATTTTTAGTAGAAATATTCTTTTAAGGCTAAATTTGACATGGTATTAATAAAAGATGTCTTACCGGCGAAGGAAGTCATCCACCACCAGACTCTGGCCAGCAGGGGCAGCACCACGCGGGGTCCGGACGCCATGTTGTCAGCAGGTAAGGGTAGGTGTAGTTGAAGTTGACCTCGTTAGGTTTTTCTTCAGCTCAGTTATCCAAGTGTTTGTTCTCTGTGGGTTGTTTCCAACTTTCCAGCAGAAGGTTTTCGCAGTTCAACTCGTGTCAAGTCCAAGTGCAGAAGTGAATTCTGAAGGGCCTGCAGCCTTATATACCCCCCAGCAGAGCCGTTCTGTTGCCATGACGTTTACAGACGCACGTGGGTGTGTGTGCGTGAGCCAATGAGAGGTCACATACAGTACATGGATGGTATATTGAGGCTGTTGGGCATTTCTGTGTGTACTTTAGGTGTTTCCATAGATAGGTGATGTGTATGAGCTTTCAGAAACACCTGATGTATCACTGTCATGATGAACACACACATCCAGGTCATCATCTTGACTTAGAGGTCAAACCAAGAATGAACCATGTCAACATGCTTTTATTTTATTGGTCTGTATTTTTAGATACAAAATAATAAATAGAAATGTGTGCAGACAGTAAATGTGACTCAGTAACATCATGACAATATATCATCGCACTTCATTGCTGCTTCCCATCTAAGATGGTATTTTTTGTTTGTTTTAATTGGGTGAAATTAAGCAATAAATGAAGTGATTTTGTCTCCTCTGGTCCTTATGGACCCTCAGGTACGTTGGAATGACACAAATTAGCCCAGAGGCCCAGAAAAGTGCTAGGTCCCCTGTGTGACTTTGTTTTGGTGGATGGGAATGTGTACTAAAGAACTACATCAACAGGGTTTTCAGCTGGGTGCTGCTTTATAACTCGTCTTGAAGAGGGGCCCTTTATCAAAATATAGCTTTCAGACTTGTTTTTCTTAAGCTTTGTGGTTCTGAGGCGTCATTTCTAAAATGGCACATGCTAAAATGAACAGCAACATTTTCTCACATTTAGCTCCAGATTTTTTTTTTCTTTCTGTTTCACAAAAACCCATGCAGTGACTTCTCAGTTGTTGAGGTCTGTTAAAAAAAAAAGAAATACAAAGAAAAGAAAAAAAAACAGATTTTTGTTATTAATGCCCAAAGAAAATTAAAATGCAAAGAAAAAACATTGCATTTAATTAAAGTGGATGTTGAGGGGTTAAGGTTGTGCTCATTTTAACTCCATTATGTACTGTTGGGATTTACAGTCTACTGCAATGCATCATATTCTATGAGATCATCATATGTTTGTAGTGTGGCGAAAACCACACATTTCTAAATAGTCAACCTTTCATGGTGTCAAAAAAAATCAGCCCTGTTTTCAGTGCTCACATGATGCATATTCCTAAATTAATTTGTGTTTAATGAATTGACCTTCCATTGAAAAGGAAAGAGGGAAAGGTTATGTTGGTCTACGCTCAATGACAAGAAGCTTGAGTGAATGTATATCTGTTACAGTAAACTGCTGTATATAATTAAAATAAAGACATTTCTTTGCAAAGACTTGTTCATGAATTTGTTTTTTTATAAAGTAAGTTACAGTGGTGGTTAAATATATTAGAAGAAGTGGGAGGTCGGGGAAATCCCTTTCATCCAGATGATAATGTAAGCTCATATTTTTATAGTACCTTACATAAATAACACCTCATATCCCATTAATATTTTTATTGTATTTGTATGATTTCCACAGAAATTGAACTGTTTTACTAAGTTGTACTCTACACCTACGTTAGGTGAACATTCAGTACAACTTAGTGTCTCTTAGTGGGTATAATTCATATAATATTTTTAGATTTCAGGGTATATTTGTAACGAGAGGCCTGCGTCCTTGATTCTTCATCCAGGTATTCTGCTGTCTCTACATAACATTATTCAGCTCTTGTCAAATTTTGTGATTAGTTGATGGTTTATTGTGATTTTTCTCCATGTTGACCAAAATTCAGTCTTTTCTTGCAGGAAAATAGATACAGCTTTGTGAATATTGATCATGGGAATGCAGTGTCCCTCCTGAAGATGTCTCCAAACACTGTGGATTTGGTTATCATAAGAGAAACACAAGCATAGACTCAGCTGAAACTGACCTGGAGAAGAGAGACCAACAGACACATTTATGTTGACTTGATTAAATGGGGAAAATAACTGAATGTAGTAGATCAAAGCAAGATGGTGGAAAACAGTACAGGTCCTCAAAAGATCATCACTGTGGTTAATGTATTTCAGTCGAAAAAAACTGAACATATGACCTGCTCTAATGTAAGTAATTACTGTGGTATCTGTACAGATCAGCTTTTTTTGTCCAAAACTTATAAATTCTTCATAATGAATTAGATTTTATTTCTGTGGACTGACATGTGACCACATGTGTACTGATGCTTGGGAATTTGGTACAGGCATGACGACAGTTTAAAGTGAAAATGCTCCAGAGGTTTTTGGAACAGTGCTGTGTTGTACTCCATGACTTAAAGACTGCTGAGAGCCTTTTGCACAGTCAGTACTGCAGGAGGAAGCACTGAGCGTCATCTGAAATATCCTCTTTTCTCCTACAAGTTAGTTTCCATCAGAAATTGAGGCAAACCAAGACTAGACTTGTTAATGTTGAGAGCATCCTGTCAAGAGCTGAGCATGAGTTGAATTGCCACCTACAGAGGATAAACTGTGGCATCGGGCGTACCCCTGACGCCATACCATTTTATTTAACCTTAATAAAATGTAAACAGTTGAGTTATAAAAACATTCACCCACATATGGTTGTTGTGAATGGGGAAATTAGCTAAAGAGACCAAAATCAGTTTTTGTACCAGGCAGTAAACATGTTTATTTCTGCTGTAAAGTTGGGCATTTAAACATTGTGGTCTGTGGGGAGTGACTCGCTCCTGGAGCCAGTCTCAACTGGCACTTTCTTATTGGCTTCATTTTTCAGCCCTGGAGGTTGCTGCTTGTTGCCTGTTGATATAAAGGAAGTGTTTGTGCATGGCAGTGGCTGTACCTCTGACACCACCCTCAGGCCAAACAAAGCAATGTTGAAAGCAATATGAAATGATTATTACATCATCACAGCATGGTCACAGACTTTTAGTCTTGTTGTATTTATGAAGGGAGCATGATTTGTCTTTGTCTTACATACCCAAAGTAATGCTTAATCATTTAATGAAATACTTGTATTACACCAAACTGTTAACTGTGATTTATATTACAAATATAGTAACAAAATGAGCCTTTTAAATGCATCAAAACCCATAAAAGGTCAATTCAATGTCTAAATGTCCTGTTACCATAGACTATTATAGCCACTACATCAGGGGTCTCAAATATATGGCCCGGGGGCCATAACCAGACCGCCGAAGGGTCCAATCCGGCCCACTAGATGATTTTGCACACCTGATGTTTATGCACTTGTGAAGGCTGAAATGTTTTAAGAGCAGTTTAAACAGTGAGTATACAGCACATAAAGTACTGGCAGCTTTCTGAAATAACAATGAATACTTTCTGTGGTCATATTTAACCACTTGAGACCCTGTGTCCTCATAGGACATCACACTTTGGGTTTATTTGGCCTTATACTTTATTCTACTTAGCTCAAGCCTCTTGTCCTCATTCGTGGACACTTTTATGTGCCATCTAGTGGTAGTAAGAGTACAAGACACTTATCTATAGCCCCTTTTCCACCGCAGGAACTTTTTTCATTTACCCACCGAAATTACCCGGGTAAAGAAAGTTCCCCCTACCCTTTTCAGATTACCCGGAACTTTGAGGGGCGGGGCTGTGTGCTGAAGAACGCTGATTGGTGGAACACACGCAGCGTTCCGCACTTCCGCGTTAGCGTGGCTGCAGACTTTCTACAAATAAACATTTCTACCGTAGTATTGATAAGCGATAACAGTATCAGTTCTTTTAACGGCACTTTAACACCTTTTGGTTTAATTCATTATCATCCTGCAGCCTCTCCTCTGCGCTCTGAGCCGGCGCTGAACACACACACACACACACCTACACGCTATGGTAAGCAGTGAGCAGCCGAGCGGCGGTCGCAGTGGATACAAACTCAAAAATGACTCGAGCTGACGGCAGCTACACTCATTACTGTAAGTGAAATTAAACCTTTGCGAGTAAGAAGCAAATAGTATATCAATACATGTGTTCAGCAGGCATGAGCATGTAAACATGTAGACAGCGATATTCAATATGCTCCGTCCACAGTTTATTATCCACCGACACTAACGTTATGTCTTAGACGCTGATTTAGACAGCACGCTAGTTCGGCTAACAGCGAATTGTTACTAATAAGATTAAATGACAGCTGTCTGTATGTAGACTAATTTAGTTTGACTCTTATTTTCAAATACTTTTAAACTTAGCTGCTGGCTGAGACAAACACCCCCCGCCCTCTCTCTACCAGCACTAATGTTATGTTACCAGCCAACAAGCTGGCGGAGGACACACGCTGAATCATCTACGTCATCAGCCTGATTTGAATACATTTTCCGGAACTTTGAGGTGCGGAGGAAACGCAAACCACACAGATTGCCAGGAACTCTTTTACCCAGGTAAATAACTTCCTGGGAATAAAAGTTCCTGGGAATGTTGGTGGAAAAGGGGCTATTGTTACCCCCTTTATGTCCGACCTCTGCCTAATCCACTGATTTATGGGTTCTATAAACAAGGCGAAAAGGAGTGGCGACACACAACATCTTTGTCTCATTCCTCTTTCCAGAATAAATGAATTAGGTAAATCTCCATTAATCTCAATTCTAGCTGTTGGTTTATGGTATAATGCTGCAAATGTGTCAATTATAGTTGTATAAATCCCAAATTTTGATCGTACTTTGTATAAAAATGACCATCTCACTGAATCGCATGCTTTTTCTGTGTCCAAACTTAATATCAGTGTCTCCAGTTTTTGTTGTGTAACTTGCCTCATAACATGCAGTGTTTTCCTGATGTTGTCTTGGGTCTGTCTTAGTCTGACAAAGCCTGTCTGGACCTTATGTATTAATTCTGGTACTATCAGTTCTATTCTCTTAGATAATATCCAGGTGAATAGTTTATAATCATTATTTGTCAATTGTCAATTGTCAATTTGTCCTTCCCTTCCTTAGGAATGATCGAAATCACTGCCTCCCTCCATGAGGGTTTTTTTTCTTTTGTTTCAAAAACCTAATTGAACGTTTTTAATAATGTTGAAATTAGCTGATCTTGCATTGTTTTGTACCATTCTGTGGGAAAACCGTCAGCCCCTGGGGACTTCCCCCTTTTCATTCTCCCTATTGGTAATTGAATTTCTTCTTTTGTTATTTTGGATATTAATTTTACATTTTGTTCGTCAGTGATCTTTGGAAGATGTATCTGGGACAAAAAGGCATTAATTTGAGGGTCCTTTGTTTGTGGTTGGGAATATAATATTTTATCGTATTTTTGGAATTGTTGGAACTGTTGAATTTTCTCCAGGCTAGTTTCTATTTCATTTGTTGTGGGGTTTCTTATTTTGTGAATAGTTCTGTCTGCTTGTTGTTTTCTTAACCTATATGATAGGAGTTTCAATGATTTTTTCCCCTACCCCATAATATTGTTGCTTTGTAAAAATAAGCTTTTTTTGATTTCCTGTGTGTTAATTTCCTCTATTTATTTTTTTAGTTTTGTGACATTAGATTTGGTGTGGTCTTTACGAGATTTTGCATATTCATTCTGTAGTCTCTTCAAATCATCTTCTAAGTTTTGAGTTTTTGTTCTCTAATTTTCTTCTTATATGGGAGATGGCTATTATTTTACCCCTAATCATGTTTGAATTCAACCTCCATAGAGTAGATCTGGTCTTACAATTTAGGTGGACTGACATATAGATGGGACCATGGTCTGAAAGAGTGCTGGGTCCTATTTCACAATTATCTACCTTAAAAAGGTCTCTTTTAAACATAAAAAAGTAGTCGATGCGTGTGTAGACATTGTGAGCGCACGAGTAATGTGTGTATCTGACTCGTCTGGTTTATCTCTCTCCACAGATCCACAATCCCCAGTTCACGCATCCATGTATTAAATCTTTTACTTACGTTTTTTGCGTCAGATTTCCCATTTGATGAGTCCAAATCCGAATTTAGCCGAATATTGAAATCTCTGCCACATATTAAAATCCCCTGGCTTTTTGTTATTATTAGGTCAAGTATACGTTTATAAAAGGACCATCACTGCCTGGAGGAACGTACACGTTAAGGAGACTCATCACACTACCCTCTATTTTGCCTGTAATCAAAACAAATCCGCCTTCATTATCCTTATGTTCTGATAAGTGTTCAGAGTTTACGGCACCCGATATCAAGATCGCCACTCCACTCCGCCTCCCCGATCCATGGGAAGAAAAGTAAACCCCGATCTATTCAATTTAGCAGGTTCAGAGTCATTTAGATGTGACTCCTGCAAGAAAGCTATTTAGATTTTATCCTTCTTTAATTTTGACAAGATTTTCCCCCTCTTAACTGGACTGTGTATACCACTGATATGAAAAGAAGCTATTTTTAAAGATCTGTTTTGCATCTATGCGATTCTGCCCTCCATCTCACTCAGCAACCTGGTGTGCCTCCCCCTCCCTTCAAGAACCGGCAGGGAATGAACTACTAAATAGTGAACAACTAACATACAAATTAATATCCAACTGAGCCTAATTTGTCCGTGTGACTGCCAATGTAGGGGTCTTATAACCCAACCCTGTTGAACCATCCATGGTGGCTCGAAGGGAAGAGTCTCTCTCTTCAGTTCGGAGAGAAAGGCCCTTACCTGCGACGGTTGTATGTTGAAAAGGGAGATAGAAAAAAGGAAAGTCAAAGCTAGAGAAAAAAAATAAATAAATGCTGGCCCCGGACAAACCAGTCTATAGAATAGCGGGTCTCCACCACTAATTGCAGTTATGGAACAGTTCAACAGATTTTACTCTTGACTCCGCCATTCATCCTTTAGGTCTCAGAGGGTATGGGTGAAGGTCTCCCGAAGGCTCGGAGCTTCTCCTTGTAGCTTGACTCGGGGCTTTGGTTGTGCCCCTCCTCGCTCACTCATGTGCTCTACTCCAAGTCAGCTGCTGCACCTGCTCCACTAACGTCCCTGGAGGTCTGATGGCCGTCACAGTGTAACCCCTTCTCAGCAGGTCCTCCACTGCCCCTTTTATAATGTCACAGATTCTGGTTCCATCGTCATGTCTCACACGCAGCCTAGCAGGGAAGAGGGTCTGGAATTGAACTTTTTTTCCTTCAGCACTTTGCGGATCTCTGTATATTCTCTTCGTTTTTTAAGAATTAGAGGTGGATAATCGTGGTCCAGGTTTATGTGGTGTTCTTGCAAGATAAATCCCTTCCCCTGCCATGCCCTGTGGAGTAATGTCTCTTTCATTTTAAAGCTGGAGTGTGGCGGTGCATCCTTCCGGCGGTTGCGGACCCACCGACCGGTGAGCTCTTTCAATCTGCAAGTTGGGTATGTCCTCCGTTAGCCCGAGACCCTCGCAGAGTAGTTTTTCTGCAAATGAAATCATCGTTGTTGATTCCTTCTCAGATCCCTCTGGCACCCCATAGATCCTTACGCTCTTACGTCTGGAGCGGCTCTCCAAATCCAGCAACTTGTCCCTCAGCTTAACGTGCAGCTTTAGTATGGCTGTGATGACTTCTTCCATGTTTTGGATCCTCTCCTCCGCTTTCTCAATTTGCCCCTCTGCTTCATCCAGTCTCGTATTCACCTTAACAATTTCTTCTTTTATTGTCCCTAACTGTTCTTTGTTTTCTTGGCAAAACCCTCTTAGTTCTTGCAGAATCAGCTCCAAGTCGGCCATTTCTCTACACGGACCTTGTTGTTTGCTAGCTTGAGCTTGTTAGCCGCTAGTTATTCACGTTGCTGCGTCCCATCTTTCTCACCCACCTGTCTTCGGACAGCTTCTACTGCTCCGAATGGTGGTAGGATTTTTATCCCCTCTTTAAGCTTTTAGTCGGAATTATTTAATCAATTTGTGTAGGGGGATTTCTCTAATTACTCTGGTTCCACCAGGAGCTCTCTCGCTATGCAGCCATCTTGACAGTGTTCCGACAGGAAGTCCGTACTGCGTTTTTCATCTGCGTAATATTGCAAAAATAGGCCTATCCTGTCCCAAAAAGAATCATAAAAATTGCTCCACACTTTTGTTACCTCTAGGCTGGATTACTGTAATTCCCTATTATCAGGTAGCTCTAATAAGTCTTTAAAAGCTCTCCAGCTAATCCAGAAAGCAGTGGCACATGTTCTGACAGGAACTAATAAACAAGATCACATTTCTCCTGTTTTAGCTTCTCTGCACTGGCTACCTGTAAAATCTAGAAATGAATTTAAAATCCTACTCCTAACTTACAAACCTCTAAACGGTCAGGCTCCGTCACATCTTAGAGAGCTCATAGTGCCATATTATCCAACTAGGACACTGCGCTCTGAGAATGCAGGGTTACTCGTGGTCCCTTAAGTCTCCAAAAGTACAACAGGAGCCAGAGCGTTCACCTCTTCTGTGGAATCATCTTCCTGTTTCAGTCCAGGAGGCAGACACCATCTCCACATTTAAGACTAGACTTAAGACTTTCCTTTTTGATAAAGCTTATGGTTAGGGCTGACTTAGGCTTTTTTGGGGAGTTTTTCCATTTCCGCTGTGAGGGTCCAAAGGATGATTTGTGATATTGTGCTATATAAATAAAATTGATTGACTGAAACTGATTGAGAGAAAAGAATATCATTTACCATAACTAACTGTACTCTGTTAGAAAACAGTTGGAGAAGGTTAGGACTGGTCCATTAATGAATCAATGTTGACAGGAGTAAGTCAGACCAAATGTTTTGCCTCGCTGGTTGTTTGGTCGTATTGAACGTATGCTCATAGTATTTATTTTGTGCCGCAGAGCGATTGTAATGCTAGTGTGGTCGCAGGTGAAGTGCTGGTAGCTATGGAAAGCCCTTTGAGCATTTATTAGAAATCCTGGATATTAAACCAAAGTGTCCTCTACTAGTCCAGTCTTTGGCAGCACTAGTTGGATATTTTGTCCAACTAGTTCACCATTTTGCTGTACTAGTTGGACAAAAACTCATACTAGTTATGCTTTTTCAGTGACTAGTGACACTTTTGGCCGACTAGTTCGCACAAAAGCTGTACTAGTTGAGCCAAGCGCCGCACTAGTAGCGCCAAAATCCCAACTAGTTGGCTTTTTTGTGCACTAGTTGACGACTGGACCCAACTGGTAAAGCTTAATGTCTTACTAGTTAACTAGTGCGCTGAAAAAACGCCGACATGTTAACTAGTTGAGTGCAAATTCGCCTCACTAGTTAACTAGTAAAGCCCAAAATGCTTAGTAATAGTACTAGTACGAGCCAAAATGGCCAATAGTACTACTAGTAGGATACAAAATGTCTACTAGTTACACTAGGGGGCTGTTTTTGACCTTACTAGTACTACTAGTAAGAGCCAAAATGCCCACTAGTCACACTAGTAAGAGCCAAAATGCCAACTAGTCACACTAGTTGCACAAAATGCTAATGATAAGGCAGGAACTGAGGCTTCCAGTTGGCTCTCTGGTTCAAAATAAAGAAAACCAACCAATCAGGACTCAGAATTTCATCATTATCCTGCCCGTTTCATGCGCATGCAGTCCACTAGTGCTACTAGTTGCCCCATTTCTGTACTACAAGTGCTACTAGTGGAGCTCAAAATGTTTACTAGTAATATTAGTAAGAGCCAAAATGTCCACTAGCTACACTAGTAAGAGCCAAAATGTCCACTAGTAACACTAGTGAGCTGTTTTTGACCGCACTAGTACTACTAGAAAGAGCCTAAAACTTTTAACTAGTTAACTAGTAACACAGATTTTTGCCTTACTAGTTAACTAGTGGAGGAAATTTTGTTCAACTAGTAAGACTTTTTACCGAACATGTTAAGACTTTGACTGAACATGTAGGAAATTTTTAGTACATGTTGACACTTTCCTTTAACTAGTTAAGCTTTGCGCCGCACTAGTAAGCAACTGCGCACAACTAGTAAGACTTTTGTCGAACTAGTTGGGCTTTTTGTCGAACTAGTTGGCATTTTCAGCGCACTAGTCAATGTTTTCGTCTTACTAGTTCGGCAAAATTGCGTACTAGTCGACACCTGCGCGCGACTAGTTAACTAGTAAAGTGCTCCAACTGTCATACATGTTAACTAGTAAAAATGTTTCACATCACTAGTAATACTAGTTGCAGGCAGGTGTTCGACAAAAAGCCCAACTAGTTCGACAAAAGTCTTACTAGTTGTGCACAGTTGCTTACTAGTGTGGCACAAAGCTCAACTAGTTCAGGGAAAGTGTCAACATGTACTAAAAATTTCATACATGTTCAGTCAAAGTCTTTACATGTTCGGTAAAAAGTCTTACTAGTTGAACAAAATGTCTTCTACTAGTTAACTAGTAAGGCAAAAATCTGTGTTACTAGTTAACTAGTTAAAAGTTTTAGGCTCTTA
>JAPZEB010000010.1:28400462-28411754 GCA_029783705.1 Chaetodon striatus | reverse complement strand
AACACTGTGCTACATTACAGAGAAATACAAAACAGTACTAATGAACCTTCATTAATATAGGCCTATATTTTATCCAAACAAATGTACCTTTAGTTGTACAAGGCATTAAAATGAACAAGAATTTGAGGAAAATAAGGGTGGTCTAATATTTTTTTCCATGACTGTATAGTATACAGAAGTCATAGTATAATATGATGAAAAAGTGTTAAAGAAGTCATAGTTTGGTATTATGAAAGAAGTCATAGGATAGCACATCTCAAAAAGTGTTATAAAATGTATGTTAAAAAAAAAAAAATCACAGTATACTGTGATGAGAAAAAGCCGAAGTATAGCATTACGAAAAACGTCATAGGATTGTATAATGAAAAAAAGCAATGGTATAGTATGTGCAAAAAAATATAGTATGGTATGTCATAAAATTGTCATAGTATAGCATGTCCAAAGAAAATGTCCTAGTATGTAGTATGTCATGAAAATATCATAGTACAGTATATCAAATAAGTCATACGATAGTATGTCATAAAAAGTTAGAGTATGTCAAAAAAAAGTATAGTGTGTCAAAACAATATCATAGTATAGTATGTCAAAAAAATGTCAAATATATGGTCAAAAAATAACAATAGTACAATGTCAAAAAAGTCAGTATAGTATGCCAAAAAATGTCACAGTATAGTAGGTCATAAAAATGTACAGTATGTCAACAATGTCACTGTCTGGTATTCCATAAAAATCTAGTATAATGTGGTCAAAGAAATGTCATAGCATAGCATGTCATTAATTTGTCATTGCATATTATGTCAAAAAAACCACGGTATAGAATGCCATTCAAAACATTAAAAAAAAACATTAATGGTATGCCATAAAAATGTCTCTAATCAATTCATCCTTGAGACCAAGTGGACATTTGTACCAGATTTAAAGAAATTCCCTCAAGGAATGGATGGATGTAGGAATGCAAAGACAACTCAAACAGTACAGTGTAGTACATCTGTCTGAATATAAGCATGCAGACACATGCCTCTGATCCAAAATGTCTTTTCTGGTAATAATTTGTTATTAATAAAAACAACAAAAATCAACTTGCTAAGTGGGAAGTAACTGCATCCTAATTTAGCAGAAAAATGGAATTTGTATTTGTTTTTGTCTAAACACTTGCAAGCTTTTCAGAGATCATTTTTAGGTGCAGGTGGTTTGGCTTGCGATACCTCCAAATTACTGTGGTTACTTGGGTTTGTCATTGGCCCATTGGTTAATGTCCCATTCACTGTGTGCACAACCAAATCTCCATTGTAGGAGAGAGATTCATGGAATAGCATCCAACAGGACCTGATCTGAACAAACAATCCTGACTTAACAGCGCACTCTAGTGGTGAAGCATAAACTGGACAGTAAAGGTAACTTCAGGATTTGTCAGGATAAACCTTCATCCACTTACTAGTTAAGAGAACAAATAAAATATCAGTAAGCATTTAATGCTGCTGAAAAGGCTTTTTGCATTCAACTCAAAATTTATTCAACGGAAGGCAAAACTGTAAAAATATCATCTGGAATTTTTTTTTTGTCAAAGGTCACTAAAACTCAAAATTAACAAAGTAGACAATTTACAAGTTTCTTATAAAAATGTGTATTTCTAAATTGATAAACAAAATGTCTGCTTGGCTACTTCATATTTAGGTAACTTCGTCAAAACAAACACGCCACTTCTGATTGTACAACTTGTACAACTTTTTTTTTTTTTTTTTTTTAAACATAAAGCACTATTTAAAATGGATACACAGAATTCACTGAACGTTATTAACATACAGAACCCTGTATGACAAGAACAAGTCATTTAAAGCTTAATAAGACAACTGTTAACAAAATCACACTGTTCACCAACTGAGATTTCCTGTGCTTTGAAGTAAACACAACATGGTGCTACTGACTTATTAAATATTCAAAAGGTACTCTTACTGAGTCAACATCACAAAATAAATCAGTTTCAAGTCAGTTTACATAACATGTTAAGATAAATTAAAGGTAATACTGGTAACCTGAAATGTAGTAAATCACTCTCTTGTATGTGTAATTGTGTAGCAGCTCTCTTACTCAAAGTGCTGATGCTCAACATTTCGCAAAAACATCCAACAAGCAGCGTCTCATTCGGATTAATGTGACGCTCGACGGAAGGAAGGCTCTGCAGACTGCTTTCACATCAGAAAACCTGTAACAGAGGAGAACAAACAAATTGTTCAGGGCCATATTGTTTCATGTGTGTTACTGTTGACAGAAAAATACATTTATTGTCTACTTACAGTTGTAGTACAAGGTAAAACAATATACAAAATTAGCACCATTCAAACAGCGAAATCCTGGTAAGACATGCAATTTGTAGGGTTTGCTTCACTCACCAGCCAATTAAAATGTTATCTATTAATTGGCTGGTAAAATTTGAACATTAGCTAGCCATTATCGTTGAATGTTACACATTGTCATGTTACTGTTGTATTTTTGTTTGTGTATATTAAAAATTAAAAGAAAAAAGTGAATGCAACGCTTTTCAATAACCCCTTCTGAAAAGTTGGGTATCTTCCCAGCAGCATGTGAATGCAGGACCTTGGAGAATGTCTCTTTTTTTTTTATATACAAACTGTTTTCAACCATAATAATAACACATTTCAGAAATGCTTTAATTACAAAAAGGTAAAATAAAAGATTAAATACTCACTAAGAAGAAAGCCCATCCTTAATTAAATTAATGGAAGCCAATAAATGTTAGCAGCAAAACTGATGAACTTCTTTCACCAGCCTGTGGCGATCTGCATACACTTTCACTTGATGCCAATTAACAAAACGTGTTAAAACTTCTTACACTGCCTTGTTCCAGACACAGTGCTGAGTGGCATCTTCTCCTGTGCTTCATCAGCAGACTCAAAGGAGAGAGCTGACCTCCCATCAGAGCCTTCATCTTCTCGGCCGCACTTTTCCTCACCATCAAGGCTATGAGGAACAGCTTTACAGGGGCTCTGTTCCTGGAACCTGAACGTATCAGAAATTAGGAAAAGTTCATATATTAAGCTTAAAAATCTGTATACATTTCTCTTTTTCCTGCCTTGGCAACAGATTTGTGACTTTTTTTTCCTGATATTATACATTTTTCCTGAAAAATACCCTGATTTTAAAATGAGTTTAAACTGATTTCCAAAGTATTAACATTATGTTTTCCTGTTGCAAAAAGCAAGAACTAAATCTACACCTTATTCAGACTTTATCATTTTTTTCCAATTCAAAATTAATGAAAATGTCCTAGGTTTCTTTTAAAACCAGTAAGTCCAAGAAATTACTCTTAGTAAAAAAATGTCTTCAATTTATGCTGTCTCAAAATAGTGTGTTCTATGTAGTAGTGTTGTCACGATATTAAAATTTCCCTTGAAAATACATATATCCAATACCATTTTTAGTAACATTGGGAAAATTTGCATAGAGGATATACATTTTTTTTTTTTTTTATTCTGGATAAATATAACAAGGCTATAACATGATGACAACGTCTTTTCTTTTCTTGTTTAGTAGCAGGATATGTATTGTAAACATTAACAATAAAATAGAGACAAAGTGCAGCAGGCACTGGTGTACCGATACTGCGAAAAATGACTATTGAAACCTGTCAAATACTCAGAATCAATATGTATCCATAAATCAATATTTCTGACAACACTGCTATGTAGAATACAAATTGTGAAAAAGTAAAAAATAAGAGTTGATGTTGACAAGTTGCTTCAATAAAGTTGAATTAATAAATGCAGTTCTTAAAAGCCTACCTCAGTCCCAGCATGATGTCCATATAACTGGCATGTCCAGCATCCACCAGTTGCTTGGCAACATGGACGCCACCTGTCAGAATGTCCACCGTCCAGTGTGTGTTTGACACAAACTCTCTGAAGAAGATCTGGAGGTCCTTCAGGTACAGACACTGCTGAAAGAAGCCTGCTGCTTCATCGGTCCACTGTCCGTCCGCTCTTACTGGCTTCACCCCTCTCAGGACGCAGGGATATGTCACCTTTGGGATATTCGTCATTTCCTCAGTGAGCCTCTTCAACTTGGAGCAGTCTTCATATGGGATGCATTCGTGGTGACCGTAATCCACCAGGTTTAGAAGTGCTGTGTTGTTGATGCATACAATTTCAGCCCTGCACCACTTGTTCTTGGTGTCTGATTTCAACAGGCAGCAGGTGCCAGGGACGAGGTGGGCTTCAGGAAGAGAAGGCATCTGTCCAGGAGGGTCAGCCAACATTATGGACACTTCATTCATGACGAGAAGCAAGTCCTCCAGAACAACACTAAACTTAAATGGAGTTGACGCTGACGCAGCAAAGCCAGAATATGCTTTATCTATGTAAACAGGAGCAAAGAGAAGTTGCTGAGGAGGGCTTGGACCCAAGTCGCATTGTCCTTCTGCTGTTTCTGTTTGGGTTTCAGCGAGTGACAGGATCATCTCTTCGTTCTGCTGCAGTGAGGCCGTGCTTTTGCGAATGAGGAACAGTCCACTGATGACTACTTCTACCATCCAAAGGTTATCAGCTTCTGAATAACTCTCAAACACCAGCTTGAGTTCTTCACCTATCATTGGTTTGAGAGTTTCACACCACAAATCGTAAGCATCCTCTCCCTTGCTGAACCCAAGGCTGTTCACCTTGCACAAAATTGCAAGGTTTGGAGTTTTTGTCAGCTCGTTACACTGCTGTCGGATTGAATCACGTGGAATTTCTTCTGTTCTCCCATGATCCATAAGGAGGACCTGGCATTTCCCCTGGCTAACATGTTGAACAACAGCCCTGTGCCACTTTTTGTCCTTCAGTACTTGAACTAAGCACTTGAGGTCTTGCTTGACATCCTCTTCAGCCACCATCTCACACTTGTACAGGTTGTCAGTTATGCGACTTTCCAGTGCCACAAGCAGTTCACTAGTTTTCTTCAGTCTGGTGTAAAAACTGCCGTTACTTAGGACTGACAGAAGTGTACCATACTCTGTGTCTTTAGCTTGAATAATTTGAGGCATGGCTTCATCTGCACAATCACTCTTTGCTTTGACAGAGGATTCTGACATTTTTCTTTCATTCTCAGAATCATCCATGTTTCTGGTGGGTGTCCTGTGTGTTTCTAGTTTAGGTGACAGTGTGGCAGGGGGTGTTTTCTGTATTAACTTTTCATCATCAACAGTTGCCATCATTCTTTTGGATTTAGTCGCTTCATTCTCGCTCACTTCTTTTCTTGGGTAGTCCTCTTCACAGTGTCTTGCTCTCTCTTCTGTTTCAGATGAACTCATGGGAGCCTCCCCTTTATTTCTGTTTTCAATGCTAATTTCACCAGTTGCTTCAAGGGCCACTGGAGGACCAACTGCTCCATCGAGAATCTCAAGCTTGACTTCCCAATAAGTTCCACGTTGACGGACAAAATCAACCATGAGCGGCTTCTCCATTACAGCATCAGTGAAAGAAGCATCATTTTCGTACCTGCTTGTGTCCGACAGGGAGCATGATATGCTGAATCTTGGCTGAGAAAGAAACTCCTTTGGTATGGAGTAGATCTTTTCCTTCCCCACGACTGCTGAGTTTCCATAGTCCACAAACTCAACTTTGAAACAGGAACTTCCTTCAAAGTCCTTCACAACAGAGCGATACAGACCGCCATCTTCCTCAAACTCAGCCACTACAAGGTCATTGATATTCAAAGACGTGGTGGTTGTCAAGGAATCTCTTAAAATACTTGAGTTGAGATCTTCACCCATTTTCAAGATGGCAGGTTCATCCTCTGATAGTTGAAGGAAAAAACTGTTAACCGAGTCAATGTGGGAGACAAAACACTTTGCCCTGAAACCTGCACTCACTTTCATGTCTGACAACTGAGGGATCTCTCTATCCTCTGGTTTTTCTGACTTTGTGTTTGTTTCAAGGTATTGTCTTTCTTGTTTTATTTTAGAGGTTTTCTGAGGTTTTATAGGGCCACAGTGCTTTGTATTGCTCTCATTTTGTTGTTTCACCTGGGTCTTTATGTTCTGAGATTTCCCATGAACACAGTTTTTTGTGTCTTCTTTCTTTTTGTTGGGGGCTCTCCAAGTTTGAGAGCATCTCTGGGCTTTCCATGTGGGAGAACTTGAAAACTGCCCTTTACACTGACTCCTGGACTGGATGCAAGTCTTTGTGTTTGCTGTGTGGATAGTTTTGTTTTTAGTCTTTTTGTTGCTCATTTCCAAACTCACAACTGTCTTTGGTTTTGGTAAGAGACTGACAATGAGCTCCTTTACCCTCTCATTGATGTTAACGTCTCCATCAAAGAGTTCAACATTAAATGAACCATCTTCGTTCTTTCCAACTATGACCGCTCTCACTTGCTTGTTGAGGGTTGCACCATCAAGCCATTCCTTGACATCTGCATAGAGCACTTCCTTGGGCACTGAAGCAAGGCTACATCTCAAAGCCTGCATGGGTGTGTACAACAAATCAGCAGAGTCTCTTGGGATAAACATGACATGGGTTTTCTCAGATATGTTTGTGTTTCCATAATCCACAAAAAAGACACTGAGATGCAGAGGGGACTGAACAGCATGTGCCAAGCCCCTGTACCATTTGCCATCAAAGTACTTTGCCAGGCACAGCTTCTTCACAACTGCTCTTGTACTGGCTTGCATCATTTTCTTACTCTCCTCTGAAATTGTTTTTCCAAGCTCTTCGATGATTTCAGTGTTTCTATCAAGGTGGCAGTAGACCTCCCACTGACTGCTTACATGAGTGATGTAGACCTTTTCTCCATTTCCAGGACTTAGGTCAAATGAAGAGTAGACAAAAGACTTGGGATACACTGTGGACAGCTGCTTTGTTGAGTTTGTCGTTTTGCTTGACGAGTCCTGTTCCAAGAGCAAATTTGTTATACTCTGTTGGGTTTGGGTGTTGTACAGTTCCACAGCATTGCACAGCCCTTTGTTTTTTACATTCAACTGAGAGACAACTGTACATCTTAGACCACTGGAGCAGTTGAGGGCAAAATCTTTTAGCAACTTACACACCTCCGGACTCCAATCTCCACAGTTCTTTGTGTCAGCAGGTTCGATCAGGTTGTAAAGGCTGCACCTGAAAGCTTGTACTTCCAAATGAACATATTCTGGCATTATTGCCATCAGATCGTGCTCCTTCATTCTGAGTGTTAGGCCATAGTCAACCAGCATCACTTTGGCATGACCGTTTTGTTTTTCTGTGATGAAGGCCCTGTACCACTTTCCATCAAGAGGTGACTTGGCAACACAACATGTATTCTCTAGTTGGAGGGGGACTGTGTGGGTTGAGTAATATTGCTGAACTTTATCCATCAGTTCCTCCAAAGCTGGAACCTTGTCTAGAAGCTGGCACCAAAAATTGGATGGAGACTCAATGTTAGAGCAGCACACAGCAAAATCACAACCAGGCTTGATGCCTAATGCTTTGAAGCTAACAGGAGCTTCTGTCTTCTCAGTTAGATTTTTGCATATTTTCTCTTTCTTCTCCCAATCCTCCAGTTGCTCTGTATTCCCATTGATGTCTGATGTCACACCATATCTTGGGCACTTTGTTTTATCTGTCAAATCTGTGTTGTTTTGCACCACAGGCTCTGTGGGAATGTCGTTCCAGTATGCAGCTTGTTTGCATGAGATCAGGAGCTCTGTGATACTTTGATTGTTGTCACTTCCCATCTCAAAGAGATCAACAACAAATTTGTTTTTTCTCAGCTGGACAACATGGACTAGCAGGGCTTTGTTTGACACAGCTTGTCTGAAAGAGTCTGAGGCAGCGGCGGTCCAGACTTCATCCTCAGGGAGGACATTAACAAGGGTGCAACAGAAGGCAAACGCTGATTTGCTGGAAAACTTTTCAGGTATCTTCTTGATCAGCATGTGTGGCACCTTCTCCATGTTCCCAAAATCGATAAAGAGAACTTCAGCACCATGTTCAAGAGTGTCTGTCACTACACCCCTGTAGAAATGCATGTCTTTCTCATAAAGTGCACAACACAGCGTTCCAGGCTCGGGATTCAAAAGCACCTCTTCATCCAGCTTCACTTGGCTGAAGTTATTTGCCATTTCTGTCATCATTTCTTCAAACTCATCATTGCGTTTTTGTGTTCTGATCCAGAAATTGTTTGGATTCTGGACATGCTCGACATAGCCCACAAAGACAGAGTTTACATCCACTTCTCCTGCTTCCAGTGTTTGATCCAGTGCTTTGCCCATGATTGTCTCAAAGTATAAACAGTCACACTGAGGTGACAATTCTTCTGTCTCAAAAACTGACTTGACCTTTATGCTAGCCAGCTCTTGAATGGGCTCCGGTTCCTTCACATGATTATCTTCAGCTGCAATTACTGTCAAAGAGTACAGGTACTTTTCTTCGTCAAAACTTGTGATCTCCACATCTAACACTCTTCCAAGCAAACCTGCCTTGAGAAAACTCAACTGCTGAGGTTTGACCTCCTCAGCCTGATCACTCAAGGACAGCGAGCATGGGAAAGCCATGATTGGAGTTGAATAGAGGTAGGGTGGCAAGCTGTGGACGTTCTCAACTTTAACAGATTCAAAGAATCCGTAGTCAATGAACAAAACTCGAAGTTGAGAGTTGACTGGGAGATACTGTACAAAGCCTCTGTACCATTTCCCATCTTTGCCTTTGACTGAGCACAGTAAACCCACATTTTCTGGAGTCTTTGGATCGTGTTCTTTGGCTCTGTACTCGTTAACTGCAGCCAGCTTCTTTGACATTTCCTGAAGTTCTGTTTCCATACTAGTCATCTGACAGTAAAACAGCCCAGCGTTGACAGCAGCAGTAACATGCACTTTGGCACGTGTCCCACAACTCAATCTAGGCCCACAGAGTGACAGAATGTCTTCATATCCCTGCAAACCAGACGGTCTGAAGCAAAACTCTTGTCCCCTTGGCTTTACAATTAGCAAATCAGGCGCTGGCTCTCTGTTTTGTTTGAGCGGCACTTCTGTGAGCATCCCAACCAAAAGGAGAAAAGTGTCTGTGTCTACATGCCTTCCAAACCCATGTCTAACAAGGTCGTCGTTGATGTCAAGGGCTTCCAATAAGAGCACATTGTGAGGCAAGAGGGCTTGGATGTAACCTGTGACATTACTTCCAATCAGAGTTGAGAGGTACACTTCCACCACAGAAAGAGAACTACCTTGAAGCAGCAGCACATTTGCAAGAAAGCCACAAACAATCTTGGGAGGCAGGATGAATAGGTTGTTTGAACAGGAAGATATGTGGGCAATGTCAACACTCAAGACATTACCGTGATCTATGAGGAAAACATCAAACAAGTCCTCTTTTTGGTTCTGGACTCTTCCTCTGTACCAGCGGCCTGAAGTCAAATCTTCCACGAGGCAAAACTCTCCGATATCCACTGCAGATTTATTCTTTGGTACGTTCTGTATTTCCCCTTGCAAGATGTTATAGTCAAGTTCACATATTGTTTGGTACTGCCCTTGGAAGTGTATCAGGGTTGCTTCAGGGTTCCAGTCCAAGTGAGTTAACTTGAGGTCCACTGGCCAAAGGGCACATGATGCAGATGGACCAGACCTGCAAATTTAAGTGAATCATTATTAACCTTTACGGTTTTAATCCAATATTAATCACTCAATAAGTTTATGATTTAATCAATTTAATCTACACATTGTACAACCTATTTCAGAGCCTGGCATTTGGAGCAAAATGGCGCCCATTTTATGTCTAAAATAACAAATTTATTTACATCTCCCTCTATAATAAACACACAATAGTTTACTCTATAGCAGGGTTGTCAAACATACGACTCATGGGCAAGAACCAGCCCACCAAAGGGTCCAATCTGGCCCACTGGATTATCTTACACACCTAATATTGATGCAGTTGTGGAGGCTAAGAGTTGCCGGGTTTCAAGAGCAAGTTAACAGTATAATACTTTATGTAAAATGTTGCTTTAGAGGTTTTTCCACCATTACCATAATTCAGTTCTCTGCAAAAACAATAAATAAGTCAATAAGCAGCTTCAGTACAAAAGACTCTTTCAGAACAATCTTTAAACAATATTGGTGAAACCCTAATGCTAAGGCACTGCTAAAACTTTTGAATTACAAATGGTTTGTGAGGCAGGTGATAATTAAGCCTCTATAGCTCCCACTTTAACTTGGTGTGATGATGCCTGCATTACTTCACAAAAGAGGAAATGTATGGAAAATGTACATGTTATGACAGCCAGTAGTAGACTAACTGGATGTGGAAAAAACAACACTAATTATTTAAATCGCACTTATTTTATTTTTAAGACATCTCAGACTGTTGATCATGTGTTTTGCAAAGGGATTAATGTTTTCATAATGTACTTTTGCTTTTTTACACTAGAAGACGGGAAAACTTGGAGGTGTTATTTATAGTTTATTATGCAATGGTTTTACTGGTCCAGCCCAAAGGAGATCAAAGTGGGCTGTATGTGGCCCATGAACTACAGTAAGTTTGACATCCCTGCTCTACAGTGAGCTGTAAATTGAGGATTTAGAAACTCTATCACTGTCATCACAGGTTTGGAATTACACGTCAGTAATTTTCAAATATATAAAATACCGCACTAAACATCGTCAGATTCAGCACTATGGACACATTATCTTCTGTTCCATTGTGGAAATTATTAAGGGCACTATTAAGTGCAAAAGTTTTACACCCAGAATTCAGGCCCTGAAATAAAATGACAGACAGTAAATAGAGTGCTCTGGGAATTAATCCTTAAAAACAGAAATCCCTTAGCATTTTGGCTGGTTCCCTCATCTCAAAGTCAATGGGTTTTTTTTAATGGGTTGTTGTTAGATGCCTGAAATAAGGTCTTCAGTTAAGAGACTGTCACGTATTGATCTACAACATAAATTATGTCAGTAAATACCTCACTCGTAATTTTGAAGCTTTTATGTGTCTTAAAGAGGGCGGTTACTAACATGGCTAAATGAGACTACAGAGCGTCATCATGCAGTCACAGCCTCATTGTGGTCGGAAGGTTAAAGCATGCGACCATAGTGTAGATTGTTTATCGCCTAACACTAGCTTTTTACTTCTGGTGTTTGCATTTAGGCTTCAAATATTTTAACAGTGGTGTTCTTTTGTGAAGATTATCAGGTTGAACAAAACCTGTAAGTAAAATAATATGTAATATAATAATTATAGAATTTTTGATTTTTTTGAATTTTTTTCATCTTTGTTTTTTTCATGAGGAAACCATGGTGATGCTAAGTTCTGCATCGGCCTACAGAAAAACATC
>JAPZEB010000010.1:28380467-28391593 GCA_029783705.1 Chaetodon striatus | reverse complement strand
CATCTGTTTTATTTATTTATTTTTATTTTGCATTTACTGTATTCAGTGGACATGTATAGATATTGTGATTTTCTTACCGATTTGTCTCAACAGGCTGGAGGAGAATTACATCGTGTGTGAAGGAGTGTGTCTGCCTCGATGTATCCTCTATGCTCACTACCTGGACTTCTGCAGGAAGGAGAAACTAGAGCCAGCCTGTGCTGCAACATTTGGAAAGGTCTGTGAGTTTTTGAATAGAAAGCATTATGACGTCTTTATTGTCCAACAATTCCTCTAGAAAATCAGAAACATAGTCTTACAGTATCTGTCGAATTTTTATGTTCTATTATGTTGTATATTAGTTTAAAGTAACAAATGGAAACTCATAGACTGAAACAATTTACATTTTTCCTTGCACAGTGCTTTCAGTTTTGTTATGTCTCTTTGTTATGAGAATATATGATAAGATAAGGTTTTATTTCAAACATGAATTACTGGTCACGCATTGTAGAATCCTAATATTAATCCAATGACAAAAATCTGATGACTGATGGATCTAACCAGAACTTTTTTACTGTCTGTTCTCCTCAGACGATTCGACAGAAGTTTCCTCTTCTAACAACAAGAAGACTTGGCACCAGAGGACACTCCAAGTAAATGCAAAACATCACTTTCAGTCTTTTATTTTCAAATTTTCGTGTAATCTAAGGCTCCAAAAAGTTTAAAAATTTTATTTCTAATTGTTGCAATTCTGATTATTATGTGCTGTTATCTTCTTGGCATTACACAGATATCATTACTATGGAATTGGCATCAAAGAGAGCAGCGCTTACTATCACTCTGTGTATTCTGGAAAGGGTTTGACCAGGTAACAAAACTTAATGTGATCATTATGTGATATCTTATTGTTTATGTGTTTAGTGAGCCTGGTCTCTCTCTGAAGTCATCAGTATGATACACAGCTTGTTGCCATTATAGTTTAATGTCACCCGATGCTGTCAGGGGGAAACGCAGCAGGACAAAGTCATAAGTTAAGGCGGTGAAAGTCTGAGTGGGGTGGATGAGAGTGGTGGTGGATGGGTCCAACAAATATAAACCTTCACCCAAGAGAGTGGCGTTCGCGTTCAGTAAGATTCTAAAGCTAAATCCTGTTCTTTTTTCCTAAATCTAACCAACGTTTGTTGTTGAAGAAAAAAAAAAAAAGGTCTGTTTGCGGTGTTGTACCGATGTAAATTTCCAGTGAAAACAGAAGTGTATCTTGAAAGAAGACAATGCATGTAACAGGGAGAACTTGACACAGTGTCCCAGAATGTCAACAACCAACACACCCAGGGTACCTTGTATGTTGTATGTGGAAACCAAACGTCAATATGTGATGAGGTCGGAGTGAGAA
Organism: Chaetodon striatus; assembly: GCA_029783705.1. NCBI lineage: Eukaryota > Metazoa > Chordata > Actinopteri > Chaetodontiformes > Chaetodontidae > Chaetodon > Chaetodon striatus. Next base: position 28,390,221 of record JAPZEB010000010.1, on the reverse strand, counting down.
TGTGTTGGTTTAGCATCAGTGCATAGTCGCTCTATTCTTCCTGTTTAGTCTCAGTCTTTGCAGATGACACTTTGATTTTTACCAGCAACAACAATGCCACAACTGCTGTTATTCTGTTACCCTAATATGTCTGTGTGTCTGTGTGTCATCATGTTTCTAGTTTTTTCTGTTGAGGTTTGACAACTCATGTTAAATAATCAGTTCATCTGTTCAGTCCATCCTGAATAAATTTGGGAATGTTTCACACATATTACACAAAACTCATCAACATGTTTAAAAGAGAGAAAAAAAAAAGATGTCGAGGTCAAACCGTAATCTATTTATAGTTTAAAAGATTTAATCTTGTTTCTCTTTAATTGTAGATTTTCAGGGAGCAAGCTCAAGAACGAGGTAAGTGAAAATAGAAATTCTTACTTAAAGATATACTATGCAGGACTTTACTAACAACCAATGCATCGACTCATACAGAGGTAATCCCTCTAAATCATCACTTACGACCCACTGGAAGAGTGTGACGATGTATCTTCCTGCAAATACTCCACCTGTCTGCCTTTATTTTCTTATGTTCTGTGTTTGGGATGTTTATGGGCGTGTATCCTGACAGCGTTCAAGTAAAGGTAGTGACCAGGTGCCAGTAGCACACCTCTTACAGATACAGTGCCAAACAAATCGCAAATGCAGCACAGCAACATGTCAAACGAGAGTGATTCTGGGATGGGTCTTTACAAACAGTAACCAACGATCCTGTAAAGTATACCTGCAAAGAGTGTTTATCACCAGGCTGGAAAGTAGAGTGCTGCCCTCTTTGGGTGAAAGTTTGTCACAGTGATGTTACAGAGTCCTGGAGTACATTTCAGGATGTCAGCGACAACAAGACTTTCAGAGTGTGTGTTATTTTTAAATGACTTTGACCTTTGACCCTTTGACCACTAAAATCTAATCAGCTCATGATCTAGTCCAAGTGAATGTCTGTGCTGAATTTAAAGAAATTCCCTTGAGGCGTTCTTGAGATATCGCGCTCCAGAAAACGAGACAGAGGTCACGATGACCTTACAATGCGATGCGATGCGATGCGATGCGATACGGTACGATACGATACAATATACTTTATTGTCCCATAGGGGAATGTGTCTTGGACTATTGCTGTCTTACAATAATAGTCCAGAAGAAATAAAAAGCCTGTACAATAAAAAAAAACTTAAAAGCACACACTACAAATCAGCCACTCCTGTATTCCACATAGCGACAGCACACATCACACAACATGACCTTGACCTTTGACCCCCAAAAACCAATCAGTTCATTGTTGAGACCAAGTGGACATTTGTGCCAACCTTGAAGAAATTCCTTTAAGGCATTCTTATCATGTCACGTTCACAAGAATGGGACACACGTACGGACGAACGTACATACGTATGGACAACCCGAAAACATCGCTGGCACGGAGGCAGAATAAAATCAATAGTGTCAAGATCAACTACAGGAAAAAGGGCTTGACATTATCATTTTTTCAGGGAGGTTTCACCAGGAAATACTCTCTGAGCTCCAAAACTGGAACATTGCTCCCAGACTTCCCCAACGCTCAGCATCTTCTGCTGCAGGGAAACATCTCCAGAGAAAAGGTCAGTGGTAAATAAATCCCACATTCATTTTAATTTATAGTATTTTCCGTATTTACTATTTCTACCAAATGTATTATTTTTGGCATACATAAAATGCTTCATTATGCAAATGTATTTACTCTAAACAATATCACATTGGCAGCAGCTGTTTAATGGGCCTGCTGGGCTGTGACTGGTTTCATTAGAGTGTGTTTATGAATGAATTTAATGTCAGATCTTCATTGTCTCTTTGCAGGTGGATACTCTGATCATGATGTATAAAACACACTGCCAGTGCATCCTGGACAACGCAATTAATGTCAACTTTGAGGAGGTGATAATTACTTTAACATGAGAGCATTTGATTGTGTTTATTCCACTGCAGAGAGTAAAACCAGCACAACATGTTATCATCTGCTCCAACTAGATATAAGTCTCGAAATGTTTTATTTCAGATCCAGAATTTTCTGCTACACTTCTGGCAGGGCATGCCCGACCACCTGCTGCCGCTGCTGGAAAACCCAGTTATAGTCGACATCTTCTGCGTCTGTGACTCCATCCTCTATAAGGTTGTTATGAAATACTGTTTCTGGATTTCAGTCATTTATATAATCAGTTCCTGTTTTAATGGCGAGTACAAACATTTTAATAAACCCGTTTTTAAAACAAAATACAATACTGTATTTAATGTGTCTTCTACACTGATGGGCCAATTTGAAATCTTTGTCTTTTTCAGTTCGTCACATGGCTTCCTGTGGTTAATTCTGAAGTTTGCTTTAACAAATCGGTCAAATGTTTTAATGCATGCTACCCTAGTAGTTTAACACACATTCTTGTAAGTGTAAAGATACAGGTTCAATTTCCATTCCACCTGAGCTAGGTGTCTCAAAATAATTTCTACCATTACCCGGTAGAGTTCTTTAATGTCTTACATTAGGTTAAAGGTTACTCTTACTTAAAATAAAACTTAGTTTAACCATATGAAGAAAGCATTACCCTGCTCAATAACTTAAATCATGTCCTGAAGCCTTGTTGCATGGAGATAGATCCTACTGTCCTGTCTGACTCACTGTTAGATTACTATTAGATTAGCAGTGTATCTTTTGTTTTACTAATGTGTTTTATTTTCTCAGGTTTTAACAGATGTTCTGATTCCTGCTACAATGCAGGAGATGCCTGAAAGGTTCGTCACTTCAACTTCACTTCATGTGTCATTGTCAAAGCAGTCACTGGTGCCACAAAGTTAGAGGCCTATTTCCCATCAAACACTTCCATATCCCCGAACAACATAATCATGTCTGAGGAAAGTTTCCTCATTGACAAAAACTTTGTATTTTGGCCATTATTCCCTTCAGTTATGATACAATTTTACAGTCTTTCCTCACAGTAGAGACGAGGACGTAGCTCCAGTCTAACTCAGAAGACATGACTTCACCTACAATGATATAAACTGAGATAAAACAGCAGCCATCTTTACACTGAATGGTTAATTTATTAATTTATTATTTACCTGGGATTTCAGAGGAGATCTGTATGATGTTGTTCAACAGTCTGTTGGCAGATATCCGCAACTTTGCCAAACACTGGGAGCACTGGCTAGCCTCCTCCCTGGAGAACCTCCCAGAATGCCTTGCAGCCAAGAAACTCCCCATAGCGCGCCACTTTGTTTCCTCCCTGAAGAGACAGACGTCGTTCTTACACCTGGCACAGGTACGACACTTGCTTAAGAATACAACAGAATACAGTACACTCTAATGACAGTGGTTCCCAACTGGTCCAGATTTCTCCTTGGTGATTAGTTCAAGGTCCACACAGTTCAATATATTCAGTGTCATACTTTGAGTTTGACCATGTCGTTGAACTAGTTTGCTGTACCTGTTCTACAGCAGGAAACAGCACTTCAAAATAAAAGCTGTGTGCTGGATATTCACTGTACATTAAAATAAAGTGTGTTTTTTTTTTTTTTACAAACTTGACACGTTGATGTGTCACTTGCGGTGCGTTCAGGATGGACCGACGAGGACTGTGACGCACCAGTTGGGAACCACTGCTCTAATGTCTCACAATAAACATGATAATGATTTCTGAGGTCTTTATTCCAGATAGCCCGTCCGGCGCTGTTCGACCAGGCTGTAGTGACCAGCATGGTGTCAGATATCGACAATGTGGATCTCAGCAGCATCAGCTCGCAGCCTCTGCTCAGCATTAACACTGCAGGAGACCAGGACCCAGACATCTACTCTGAGTGTAAGACACCTCAGGAGTGGTGGAAGAAGTACTCAGATCTTTTACTTAAATAAAAGGAGCAGTAATACAGGATTACAATACAAGTAAAAATCATGCATTTAAAATCTTAACTTAAAGTACAAAAGTATCAGCGTCAAATTATGATTGATTATAATTATTATCGCATTAATGTGTAAAGCTGGTAAAGGTGGAGCTAATTTTAACTACTTTTAATACTTCCTGGTAGCTTAACCTATAATAATACGTCCTAATTTATTTGTTGATGTATATTTCTTTTATTAATAATGTATTAATTAATAAATCTGCAAAGTATAAATGTTGTCAAATATATGTAGTGAAGTAAAAAAGTAAACATTGGCCTCCAAAATGTAGTTAAGTTGATGTTAAAGTAGCATGAAATAAAAAATACTCCAAAAGGTGCTAGCTAGCTCAGGTTTTCTTAAATCAGCTGGATGAAAATTGAATACATCTATAACTGAAATATCTACATGAATCATCATAACTGAGATAGAAAATATTTATTTTAGATTTTTAATCAATATTAGATAATTAATGACAATTAAATAATTAATTAATTAATGTTTCCTGTTGGTCTAATATACGAATGAGACTCTGTTGAATTGATAATGACGCAGCTCGTCTCCTCTTTCTCTTTCTTTCCAGATGACTCCATCACCGTTTTTCAGGAGCTGAAGGAGCTGCTGAGAAAGAACGCCACAGTGGAGTCCTTCATCGAGTGGCTGGACTCTGTCGTGGAGCATAAAGTCATAAAGGTAACAGCTGTTCCACCTGGCGCGCTGTGTGGACACGAGCAGTATGATTTGTGCTGCAAAATGTTCTGTTGTGAGACCAAGCAGTTTGCCCTTACTGTCTCTTCTGTCTCTGATCAGCCGGGGAAGCAGAGCGGTCGATCAGTGAAGAAGCGAGCTCAGGATTTCCTCCTCAGGTGGAGTTTCTTTGGTGCCAGAGTGATGCACAACCTCACGCTCAACAATGCCTCCAGCTTTGGTAAGAACGTTTTAAATGTTACACACATTCACACCTGGAGGTTTCTAAGGGTCGGAAAGTCTGTTTACTCAAGTACTGTACTTAAGTACAAGACTGAGATACTTGTACTTTACTTGAGTATTTACATGTTATGCTACTTTTGTGCTGAAATATAATACTGTTTTACTCTCCTACGTTTATTTTACAGCTTTAGTTACTAGTTACTTTGTAGATTCAGATTATTAGAACAAAATATTTTATAATAAAAAAATAATTATGACATATTTTCATAGATTCAGCCGCCCAACACTGCTTAAAAAGATGCTTACAATTTAAGAACCAATGATTATAGTCTAATAACATTATTCCGAAATGAGTACTTACTTTTTGTACTGTAAGTATATTTTGATGCAAATACTTGAGTAGTTTTACTTAAGATTTTGAAAGCATGACTTGTACGTGTAACAGAGTATTTTTACATTGTGGTATTTCCACATTTACTTAAGTAAAAGATCTAAGTACTGTTCTGAAACAAACTATATGCTTTGTTAATTTTCTAAAATGAAAAAAAGGGTCCTTGTAGAAAAAAAAACAAAAACATTTGCAGCAAAATAAAATAAAATAACATTAAATTAAATTGAATAAAATAACATTCAATTCAATTCAATTCAATTCAATTCAATTTTTAATCTTATTAAATTAAATTAAATTAATATTATATAATATTATATAACATACATATATTATATAATATATTATATAATATTATAAATTCAATTAAGTTTAATTCGATTAAATTCTATAAAATAAAATTAATTAAATTCAATTAAACAATTGTTTTGGGGTGACCAAACCTGTCCATGCTGCTGTAAACAGTATGTTAAATTGTAACCCCAATAAATGTTTACCCTAATTCAATAATCAAAATTAAATATAACTGTTGTAAACTAGCTTGACTATCACTGAGTACAGGTCAGATTATTTAACAGCAAAACAAAACAAGAACAAATACGAAACTTTTTTCTTTCAGAGCAAACAGAACTAAAACTGATAAATCATGATATTAATAAACAATGTATACCTTTCAATTTAAACATACCAGAAAAGCAGATAGGAAGTGACAGAGTTCATAGAAAATATGGTGCAAACAAACCTGTTAATCAGTGAACATCAAAACACAATTAATGAAAGCGACAAACTGAACATAATGACAACTGTTTGTGAAATTAATATCTGTCACTCAGCTAATTAATTTTGTCTTCCTTTCTTCTCCATTGTTCAGTCCACACACACACACACACACACACATATACACACACACACACACACACACACACACACAGGGCTAATACGAGCCAGCTTGGAGCAGATTGCTACAATAGCGCCATAAATTGTAATGGCCAGACTCTGATTAAACAAAGTCTTATCTGCGGGTCGCGTGCTCTCTGTTCAAACACACGCACACACACATAGAACATGTACGTGAATAAACACTAACCATTTGGTCTGAAGTCTCCTGGTGAAGCTCAAACACACACAGAAGGCTTTAAAGCTGCGACCCTGCAGGTCAAACAAAGAGCAGCTTGATCCTAAAGGTCGCACAGTAAATAAAGAAGAAGACACAGTGAGGTCGTCTAATCTCTCTGCAAGTTTGATACGTGGGTAAACACAGAGTCTCACCTCTGTCATGACCAGCTCTTTTCTCATTTGGACACTGGCAGGTTCCTTCCATCTGATCAGGATGCTGCTGGACGAATACATCCTGCTGGCTCTGGAGACTCAGTTCAACAACGACAAGGAGCAGGACCTGCAGAACCTGCTGGACAAATACATGAAAAATGCAGGTATCAAGCATCAAAACTGACACTGAACAGATGATCCATTTCAGCATATGCTAGAGGACATGTTGGACTCCTCACAGGAACTACATCACCAAAGCCATTCCTAACCCTTTCTACATTTTTACAGACAGTCTGGGAATGTGAAAAGGTGTATGAATTTTGGGTTAAAACGACTACAGTGATATCTGACATGATTGGACATCAAATCCCTATAGACCCAAGGGGTGTTTATAAGGGCATTATATGGGTGAAAATTAAAGTGTAGGCACTAGAAAACAAATTTAATTTATATCTAAAGTTTGGGGCTGATTGTAGTTGAATTCACCTTACATAATGTGAACAAATCATTTTTTTAGTTTTACCATTTTTACATTACATGCCCATACACAACATAACAGTTCCTACAGTGTTGATAAAACAACATCACCAAAGTCAACATAATCGTACCTGCTGCAGTGAGTTTAACCAGATGTTGTTATTAATGATGTGATGTTAACTTTCAGATGCTAGTAAAGCAGCGTTCATGGCCTCTCCCAGTTCCTGCTTCCTAGCTAATCGCAACAAGACCAACGCTGCAATCGACCAGTCAGTGAAGAATGAGTCTCTGGGAGACCACGCCTACATGTCTCTGCCCACCAATAAGCAGCAAAGTCTGGAAACAAACACCGGCATCTACAAGGGGACAGAGTCTGCTGGGTTCACAGTCTCAGGTAAAATTAAAAACGATGCAACATTTTATGGTTTGCTACACAGCCCTGAGACATCAAAAGAAATAAGTAGCACTGATTTTATTAAATTTGAAATGTACTACTTTCTAGAATATTACTACTTAAATCTCTGATATGTAATATCTCTAAAAAGGAGTGCTTGATGAATGATCTGATCTGAATCTCTGCAATTTTTACACTTAGCAAAATCCCTGAGTGGGCAACATTGGACCCTTTGGGAGGCCGGTTCTGGCCCGGGGGCCGTATGTTTGATACCCCTGGTCTTTACTGTAATAAAATCCTGTTGGTCTATTCTGTGAACACGACATCGATTGCACGTCTGTCTGTCCTCAGTTGCTCTTTCAGAGATTTCTTCCATTTTTTCATGTTTAGGGGGGTAAGGGAATTCTCTATATCCACTTTAAGGGTCCACGGTCAGAGGGTCTCATATGTTGAAAAGCCCTTTGATGCAAACTGTGATTTGTGATACTGGGCTATATTTAAAAAAAAACAAAGATTGAGTTGAATTGACGGTTTAGTTAGCTTTAGCCTAAGAACTTATTCAGGTATGGTTAAAGAGAACTTTTGTGCAAAGCCGCTTAAGTCCAGTACGGTGGTGTTTCTTATCTTGTGAGATAAGAGTGAGTGAAATCCCCTTTTGGGACTTAAGGTGCTCCATACCTTTGTGACTGTTGTTAGGAAAACGAGATGCGTTTACATCCAACAATCCACAATCTCCTTAATAAAAGATTAAACCATGCTTTAACAACGTTGTGCGACCTATGCAAGTGAGACCATGCTCATCATACATACAAGCTGATGCAGGGGAGTTAGCTAATGGTGATACTAACAAGATTTCAAAACCCCTTAACTAAAACTGCTGCAGAAAATAATGATAAGTGCAGCTTTGAGGGAGCTGTACATGACACTTGGAGCAGGTCTGTGTTTTTTAGAGTCTGATTTAGGGTGCCTGCACACAGTTGTCAACATTGAGGAGGCTAAGCAGCTAACAGTGCTAACACTTCCTGTCCACGTGTTTCCCCTCTTCAGGTGGTCAGATGGACTTCTCTCAGGTCAGCGGCCCCCTCATGACGCCCCCTATCTCTCCAGCAGCGTTAGTGCACCGGGGCTCCGTCATCAACCAGGGGCCCATGACAGCGAGACCTCTGACTGCTACTACTTCATCTTCTTCCTCCACCTGCTCCTCCTCTTCCTCCTCCTGCCTGTCCACTCTCAGCGCCATGACCCAGCAAAGCCCCTGCCCTTCATACCCGGAGACCCTGTACCACTGCTTACCTCAGACCAGCTCTGGTTACTTCCCCCCAGCCGGCGGCTCCTCGGCCTCGAACTATCAGCCTGCACTCAGGTCAGCTTCATTTAAGATGGTGCATCTACAACTTAACTGATGTACTTCAGGTGCATTTTATTTCATATATTTTATTTTGAGGTTATAATTAGCTCTCACCCTGATGTGATTCTACCGCCAAATTAATATTAGATTCTCTGTGTATATTGTTATGAGATGGTAAATAATGAAGATTTAAATTTTTAACATAAATTTAGTCAAAATATCATCATTAAATATGGTCTCCTCTGGACCGTGGTAATATTATATTGAAATGTAATAATTGTTTTTACAATTTAAAAAGGACTTGAAAAACCAGTGTGCAGGATTTAGGGGGATATATTGGCAGAAATATAATATAACGACTATGTTTCTTCAGTGTATGATGACCTGATAGTGAGAACTGTAGTGTTCTCCTTACCTTTGGATGAGCCATTTATATCTACATAGGGAGCCGGTTTATAGAGATTGCAATGTTACACAGCTATGTTTCTACAGTGGCCCAGAAGACACAAACCAAACGCTGGCTCCAGATAGGGCCATTTGTGATTTTGTATTTTGGTTTCCACGTTGGCCAGTGTAGTTAGAAGCCCAACTGCAGTGAACAGCACCAACGTTGCACTGATTTATAACGTGAAACTACTTTACTCAGTGTTTCTAGTAGTTTAAATCACCTGGGGTCTCATTCATAAACACTGTGTATGCACAAAACGAGGCCTGAAAGAGGCACATGTCACTTCCCACGGGTATCTCTAAAGTGGGAGAAACTTTGACCCATGCTCACGAACATTTTAGAGACAGGAAATTGTCGACGCAGATGGTAAGGTGGAGGACTGATTGTAGAAATTGTCGAGTATTTTTTGGCGCATGCCGTTTATGGCTTTTGTCTGTACATACATTTTTAGTATGGATCCTACGCACTGTTTTATAAATGAGACCCCTGGTCCGTTTGTTTTGAATAGGAGGAGACCTTTGTTGATGATTCAGCTTCCAGTGAAAACCTCCTTAACGTCTGGATGTTACGTT
>JAPZEB010000010.1:28349308-28360712 GCA_029783705.1 Chaetodon striatus | reverse complement strand
ACAATGACAGCAATATAGTCCACGATGAGCAGCGCTAAAATCAACCTGCGTAGTTGTCCCTCCATTGTGACATTAGAGAGTGTCACATTTATCTTGCAAGTGTACTCTTCTTCAACGTTTTTGTTTACTTCCTGGATTTTTCCCATATGGAAATTCTGACCAATCAAGAGCAGCTTTCACGTGCAAGGCATTTGATCTGGTCTGCTTGTAAATGCTGACATGAGAACACGAACCAACTCTAGGCAATTATGCACTTTGTGATACCATTAGTCCCTGATTCAGACCAAAGCAACCAAACTCTAGGTCTGAAAGCACCCTTGGTTTAAATAAGTAGCCACAGTGCATTTTTAAAAAGCATCAAAATAGAGCTTATTTAAAACAAGTGCTAGGGGACGATCTACCGGAACACATTCTCACTCTTAACTTGTCAAATACTTGACACGCGGTCAATGGCCCGTCACGTCAAAATGACGCACTGGGTACCCCTCTAGCATCAATTTTTGGGAATTAAGGGACAGCGTGTCAATTTATGCTCATCACATGCATTATGTCTTTTGAAAAAGCCCTTTTGTTTTCACAGGAAATGTAGAGTTTTCTGATTGTTAATTCATCACTCCCTAATATCTCACGTAAACATATCTGCGCAGTGCCATGAGATTTCTACAACTTTGTTTTTATACTTTATGGACAGCCAGTACCTCCTGGTGAATAGAAAACACTGGTCAGTCTTGGAAAAAGTTAGGCTGGAATACAATGTTAAGTGTAATTTGTAGTAAATAGACAAAAAAAGCTAAATTCATATGATATTGTGTTAACTGGAACTACACTGAAACACTGACTGAATCTTTGGATTCATCTTGTGATATTTTGCTTTCTTTGATTAAATAATTACATTTTTAATTAACTTTCTTTGCAAAAACAAAAGTCTGATGTATCAACAGATCAGAGTCAGAAGAAGATATTTAAATTTCTGTTCACTGGGATGTTAAAACAGCATTGCCAGCACCTGCCTTAAATATTCAGCCAGTGGATTTTAATCCCCATGACAAACTCGCACAAAAGTCCGATCCTGCCAACAAGCAGTCCCTGAACCTTCAAGGTTTTCTCTTGGAAGGCCATCACAGTAGTTATTCTTTCAAAACCACCAAATAATGAATAAAAAATAAAATAAATGGATATTCAGACACACTTTCAAAACACTGCCCTTGCTATACCCGGTGTGATAATAAATTTAAATTAATTCAAAATTAAATGCTTATAAATTGTGAAAAGGTGAAAGAAAAAAAAGTTAACCATTGGTTTTGGCCGGTCTTTTCTGTAGTCCTTAAATGAGAAATAGACCTGTTTGTACTGTGCTGTAAATGTTTTATTTTTGTGTCAAGATGAAGCACATCAGCCATTTCAATCAGTAACATTTAATTTTATTTTAATCAATCAAAGATGAATATCTGGGGAGCTGATTAAAATGTTTTTTGTTTTTTTGGGATCTGTGTGTTGTGACTTTGAAATAGAATGAAATTACATTTTCAGAAAGTGGAAAAAAGAAGAAGAGAGAAAGAGATGAGGAGGAGGAGGAGGAGGACTGTGAACTTTGAACTCACGAGTCATGCGTTTAAAAGAACTGTACACGCTTTCTTCTCGATGTCCTTCTTGTTCATATTCTTGTTCCTTTTGTTTGCGCTTGCTCTTGTTAGTGTCCTTCTGGGCCTTGTTCTTGTTCTTTCCTTCCTTGCTCATGTTCTTGTCGTGTTCTTGATTCTCTTGCTTTTCTTCTTCTTTGTGTCCTTGGTTCTTCAATGTTCTTGTCCTTCCCTATGCTGTGGTTCATGTTCTTTGGGTTTGCTCTCAATAATGCTCTTCTTCACTTGAGGTCTCATCTCTTTTCTTGTTTTAGCTAACGTTCTACCTATTTATAGTCTTCTTTGCTCTTGTACTTGCTCATGTTCTTCCTTTTGTTCCTGCTCTTCCTCTTGTCCATGTTCTTTTTTTTTGTTCCTGCTCATGTTTGTCTCTCTTGTTCTTCCTTTCTTTTCTGTTCTGATTCTTCTGCATGTTCTTGTTCTTCTTTGGTTTTGGTCTTGCTTCTGTGCTTGTTTGTGTTCTTCTTTTCTACTATTGCTCATGATTTTGTTCTTCTTCTTCCCTTTTCCTGGTCTTGCTTATGTTCTTGTTCATGCTCTTCTTTACTCATGTTTCTTTTCTTCGTCATGTTGTCCTTCTCAATTGCTCTTGTTCTTGTTTGTGTTCTTCTTTGTTTTTTGTTACTTAAATGCTCTTTGCTCGTGGTCTTGCCTATGTTCTTGTTCATTTTTGCTCATGTTGTTCTTCTTAGACATGTTCTTTAGTTGTTATAGTTCTTCCTTTTTCTTGTTTTTGCTCATTCTCTTTGTGTCTATGTCCATCTGCGCTCTTGTTCTTGCTTCTTGCTTCTTATTCTTTTTCTTGTTTGTGTTCTTCCTCTGGTTCCCTTCTACTGTTTAGTATTTATGTATCTATCCATTAATCCACTCTTTCATTTATACATTCGTCCAATCTGTCTCCCTTTCTTTTAACAAAAAGTGCCATTACACAAGACAGTTTAAAACCAAGACTCAAATGGACGACGTTGTCAAGTGACACTATTACCTGTTAGTGAACGACTGGTATTACATGGCCTGACCTCCACAGCGCTGTGGCAGCGCTAGAGAAGGGTCTAGAAGCACCCATTGTCATTCTGGTATGAAGGGGAACACTCTGGGTTGCTTGTATTTCTCTACAACAACAATAATAATAGTCTCCAGTAGTGCTAAGCCCAGGATACAGCGATGGTGCCCTTGCAAAACAGTTGCACGCAGGTATTGGAAGGAGAGGAGATTGTGGCAGAAATAGCTGCCCAGTGGAAGGCTCATACACACAGTCTACATCCAGTGAGTCAGACTAGAAAAGGACAATGTCAGTACAAGTTCAAAGGGATACTTAAATGCTTTTATAATAACCGTGTGGGTAGTATGTGTAGATGAACTGCAGTAAAATTCCCTCTATGTTGCCAGCACCAAGATCTCCCTGCTCATCTCTCAGCTCAAATGCAGATTTTCACTGGCTCCAGATTGTGCTTTACAAATTCTTATGCCTGCCACCACGGATGCAAAGAGTACAGAGGCGGATCAAGAGTGAACTAGTAGAGGTGTGACTGGCGTGACATGTAACCCAACAGCATCAGCCTCGAGTGTGACATATAGCACATGCATTGGCAGCGATTTATAAACAATAACAATGGCATAACATGGCAATAACAATCATTTACCGTCCCTGTTATACAGTGGCTGATCCTGTCCTCTGCACTTCGGCTAAAAGAGCTGCTGGACCCCATTGTTTTCTAAACGTGTGGACATTTTCAGCTGCTGTTCTTCGAGTTAGCTACTAACTGCTATCATTCACTTCTTAAATCTCCCACGGTGAGTCACACACATAAAACGTCATCAAAATGGCCCAACCATGGCGCCCATGATCCCATCTTGCCAGCTGTGGCGTTTATACATGCATCGTTTCTGAGCTGTCACAACCTCTGATGCTGCCTCAAAAGCGAGACAACTCCGTCTCCCCATTCCACGATGGGACCTTTCAGAGTGGTGAGGTAGCATAATAGCTTGCAGAAGGGGCTTATCTTTCTCGTTCTCTCAAACTCTGATCAAACTTAAATGCTAAGCAGTGCTGATCAATTATAAACCAATGTTCTGTTACTTTACTGCCTATATCTCACCTAGAAGGTCTTCAGAAACATATTTCAGTGCACTGTTTGGCTGTAATAAGAGAATCTGTGAACAGGAAGTGGGTGTCATACTGTTTCCTTTTACTGTAAAAATGGAGCCTGAAAAAAAAACTGGGATTAAATTGTAGAACTAAGCAGTGCTGATTAAATACAAGCCAAGAAACTGTTACTGTGTTGCCTATTTCTCACCTAAAATGTTCTACAAATTTTAGCGCACCGTTTAACTGTAAATCATGATTGTTTGTCACCAACTAGCCACTATATTGTTTCCTGTGTCAAAATGGCCAAGCTGCATTAAGTCATCCACCAGTGGGAGCGTTTATTGACTCAGTGTGGCACAGTGCAAGTTTTTCTCTGTTTTCTCTGGTCTAGTAGCAACAATTTCAAACGTATTTGTGTCTTTCTACTACACAGACAGCCACTTTTATGAAAAGACCATCTTTCAAACTGTGAGATACTTGAAAATTTGCTTCTATTTGTCACCAAAGCAACACATTTTTTAAGACAAGGTCAACTATTGCATTGTTTTATCTAATCACCTACTGAGAAAGGATGATTCCTAATTATCATGAGACAGAGAGCAGGGCATGTGATGAACACAGTTTTAGATTATTCAGACTTATTTTGAAGCATTTTAGAACTGCTACATTATAACAAAAATATTCAAAGTATTAGGGACTTTCTACATTTGTAAGTTATGAAATAGAGGAGCACACATGCACACAGAAAACAACACACTCAGCACATACTGTAATGTAATATACTCATGTTGGTTATTTTTCAATAAATCCTGTGAGTTGGATGTCAGGCGTGTCCAAAGAGCTGACCGGTTGGATGAATGGGGCAGTGTAAGGAAGAAGAGGGAGTGTGCTCACCCACACACATACATGCACAGCAACACACAACGTCATTGTGTCTTGATGTAAGTGACAGGTGTGTATGTGTGTGTGTGTTTGTCTCACCACTGTGCCACAGTTGCTGTTTTAGAGCTGTTAGGGTGTTTCAGTACAGCACAGTCCAGACATTTGACCTGATAACGTCACAGCAGATTTTGCTTTACAGTTTATATGTGACTGTTTGTTTAACACAGTATTGATGATTGTATTTGACACCAGTATTGGATTTACAGGGTGGTTGCATTAATTTAATTATAAACGTTGTCGTCCTACATTCTTATTTCACTAGTTTTAAAGAATCGCTTCCGCCTGATAATTTGATACTGTACAGTGTCTAAATTTTGTTTTCTGATACTAAAATAAAAATATAATGACACACTTACCAGACTCTTTATTATGTACACCTGTAGACATTGTCAGAAAGGTGATAATTGTATTTTATCTTCATCATTGAGGTCAGAGTGACTGGTGCTATTTTTCCGGACTGCATTACATTTAAAAGTGTTTCTAATATTTCATGTCACCCTTTGGGATAGCTTTATGGATAGAGACCTGAATTATAAATAGATTAAACTTGCTAGATTACTGTTTCGAAATAAGTCCTTATGTTTTCTCAGTTTTTGATACTTGTGTCTGTGCTTCTTGTAGTACGATGGGAAATGTTACAGGTTTGTATAAAAATGACTATTTTAAATTAATACTTTTAGTGTTATTATATTTGCGTTTTTTCTTTGACTTGAACCTTAGATACCAACACAAGCCACCTAAATATCCACAGTATTTCGTGTCCAATAGCATTTTAATTGGACTGATTTAAGAGTGTGTGTGTGTCTATATAATAATTTGCACTGGAAAAATTACACAGTGTAAAATAGTCACCCACACACATGTTAATGCTCATAAATATATGCACATACACTTAAACACACACACTGAAGGACATCTGAGTTCACACACACACACACACACAAACATACGCACACACACACACACGTCCTTGGTAGGACATTGGTAGACTAGTGAGAAATGGAGGGTCATGTTCGGGTCATCCTCATCATGTGGCCGAACAAAACCTGCACACTCCTCCACCATGGAGGAGAGGAGAGAGGTGTTGGATGAATGAGCTTGAACAGGATGCCCTCTAACAACCACACACACCTGCTCAGCCTCTCCAACGCGTTTACCTACGCTACATGACACAGGAAGATTTGGACTGTTTTAGAGCAGAAGTCAATAATTAATCAAAATCAAATCTGATCATTTTTAAAGGCATTTATTAAGCATAAATTCTTCATGTTCTGTGGCTTTGATTTCTTAGACGTGAAGATTTGCTGGTTTATCATCATTGTATATTTGTTTTCGTCTGTTTTGGACTGCTGGTTGGACAAAACAAGACATCTGAAGATGTCACTTTGGGCTTGAACTACGTCCTGATTTAATGATGTATGTATGGTATGTATTAGTTTTAGAATACAAATGCAAAGGAAAAGATACACAGGCAACGTAAGACGCCCAGGGAGAAAATCATTTGCAAGCTACTGAGAGAGATAACCATGACACTGACACAGAGGTGCACATATGATGTCTGGTTTTTGAGGAGACAGGACGCAGTTACCAGTGTTGTGGGGTGTAATGGACAAGTATAAAATATGAAGAGTGGTGTAATGAATTATTGTTGGCAGGGAGTAATAAGGAATAATATTACTTTTTAAATGAGTGGTGAGTACCGCAAAACTTCAATTAAAAGCTGAGTCCCAATTAAACGCCCAGTCCCTTTTACTAGCCTGGTGTGGCAACCAATAAAGGCCTGTCTCAAACAGACGCCTGGTCTGGTTGCCAAGCAGTTCATTTCGTCAGAAAGCTAACGTTTGTTAGCTGTTTTAATCACGCATACATACATAAATATTTAAACTTTTATCGATATGAAGATGCCACACATCATTAGCTTGATTAGATTCTCCATAACTCAATCATTCAGTTTATTTTACTGAAACCATGAGCGCCAGGGATGACCGTAACAAAAAAACAAGTGGTTCCTCTGAAGCTGTCATAAAGTCAGAATATGTGTCCATTCGTCAAATAACCCCAAGTTATTCATATTCCTTTAGTCTGTAAGGGTCCCTCAATCAAAAGAATGAAGTGTTTTTTTATAAAAATTTAACCAAGGTGTGCATATTCTTTTACATGATTAAGTGGTGTTGTGTCGGTATGTCGGTTTTGCGTAAAATAAATGAAAGGCCTGTCCCAAATATAGGCCTGTTGAGTTCTACTTGACTACTTTAAGTTTTACTGTAATCAATTAGATTTTTTAAATAAACACTGACCTTATCTGCTATTGCAGAAGTCAAATTAATTAATTAATCTCAGCATGTAAACATACTGACAGTAGCATTAAGCTCAAAGCAGCATGAAGCATAAAGCCGTGCGGTAACCTCCCTTACAACTGTCTACCTGCTAGAGCGTTCCTCCAAAAAGCAAAGCATTTCTAAAAATGGCTGCTGCCACTACAGTCTCCAGCTGTGGTGACAAGCAGATTTCTACATATTTGCATTTATCAGTCATCTGAAGTTCGGTGGTACTGTTATCCCAGACCCAGTTTTTCATCTTGTTCTAGGTTGCTAGCACCGTAACTCTTGGTATTTAGACACCAACGTTATCAGCTCATCCATCTTGTCTTCTTTCTGCTGCTGTGATGTCTGCTACTTGATCTACCAAAGCCAGGCGGCAACTGCCAGAAGTTTAACATGGTGAATTCTGTGCGTATTCACCTGGGTGGCTTCATATGCTTATCGCTGTGCTCAAGACCGCTTCTCTATTGCTGCCTTCCTTTCATTGAAATGACTGGAGGCGGTGAGTCACCATGCAGTAGTGTGAAGACTGATGAAAGTCTGACAGCGTAGACCTGAACCTGACATGGCCTCTCTTCTGATGTCCCCCGAGGCAAACTCTACATTTTACCCCCTCTGGGTGGTATCAATCTATGTTCACTTTTCATCCATTCAACATTTATCTGTTTGTAAAGAGCACTGCAGCCTCTCGGGGCTATTACCATGGCTTTAAGCCTTTTAGAGTCGTTTAAATAAGTCATTGTTGTTCAGTGTGGGGGTCCAGGTCAAACTCATGGTGGGATTTTTTGAGATATTTAAATTTTTTAAATTTCAAAACAACAGTCAAATTCACAGGAGCTCTTCCTGAAATGAAACAGTACTCTGTCTTTCTTTGGGTAGACATAACACGAGGATCAGCCACAAGCATGTGGATCTGGACACATTCCAATATGACCACTGTGTGTGTGTGTGTGTGTGTGTTGCACATTTGTTACGTCCTGGCCACACCAGAGTCAGTTTTCCACTCATGCTCGAGCTGTTAATTGTGTGCTAAAGAGCACTGATGTTTTGGTGTGTGTGTGTGTGCAGGACATGCTTGTGATCATGTACGGTATCGCTCACAGCCAGTGAGGTTAATCTGGGTGTAAAAATTGCCTCTCATATCAGGGGTTCTTTCATCAATCTTTCTGGAAAGTTAAAACATATTTTTGAGGTTTTTCTTTACAAACTGTGAGCTACAAACTACGATAAAACTCAACAACAATGACTATCTTAAACTGACTTAAACATGTCATTGATGGTATTTCCTAACCTCTTCAGTAAGAAAGCATCATTAAACACAGTTAAAGAACACCAGAGCAGTACTTCACTTGGACTTACTTTGCCCCAAACGTCCACTGGATGTGTTTCTGCTTCACTGTGGCTGTTGCAGGCGATCTACCCTGAAGTCTGTGAAGAGGAAGGAATGCAACAATTCAAACAGCATAATCAATGTATTCAGCTGATCAGCGGTGATCAGTGAAGGGTGAATTAAATCCACACAAATTTTTTTACATTAACTTTTACCTGCAAATTTTTGCCACTGGCTGATAGCAAACAGTCTTGACAGTGCTGACCTTTAAGAGAATGCAAAGTCAAACATTAATATATTTTGTATATTGTGGCTTTTTAACTGCGTTTGACTTTTCCTTAAAGGTGCAATAGTTGGTAGATGATAAGAAAACAGTCATTATAGCCCAAAAAGTGTCCCAAAAACCACACTTGCCTGGCAAGCAGAGCGATCTGCGAGCTCATCTCTTGTTGGCTCTGGCAGATGTGTGCGATACCCCCCAGCTTTGGACAGATTTCCAGCAACTTCAGATCTGACCAAAGAAACCCTGTAACAAAAGATAACACATTACAAGCTGCGCCAGTGCTATGACATTGGAATGGCAAGTGGATTTACCAAAGCATAGTCAAAACAATATACACAATACAAATTTAATGTTTGCTCCTTCTTTTACCACTCGTTTTTATCTGCTAGCTTAATATCTGCCCTGTAACCCAGTACGAGATCATATCAGTCCAATAGGGCTGTCTTTTCCCCCTCCAAAACAGTTAAATAAAAACAACATTAGTATTATTAAGCAAGGAAACACACATTTTATTTCAGTTTTAACATTTGATTCATGGTATCACATGTAAGTATATTTAAATTTCTGTTTATCTGGATGGAAAGCGACATCAGCAGCACTGCAGCGAAATCATTCAGCAACAACAGATCTTATAAGAGTGTGTTGCTGGGACAGAAATGGGTCTAAAACAAAGTTAATTTTCACCCAATTGGTCGGTCTGAAATATGCCATGTTAGCGTCAGAATGTTCTGAAGATATGTGGCTTGTAAAAACTGGGTCTGATATTTACTCCAGTGACAATGAGGTGAAGGAAACGGTCATAATCTGTACTCATGTTGACTTTCTCCATTGGAACGAAAAGACTCAAGACCACTACTAGTCTCCATTACACAGATGCAGGAAATGAATCTGAAGTGGGCCGTCATTTTGAAAGTCTAGAAGAGCCGCTTGATTAAATCATTTTATCCCCATCGAAGTTAGCAGAGTGCTTAGCCACGAGGCGGATGTCTCTAGTGCAGCTGCTCTATGGGCCCAGTGATGCGGCAGTTAAATATTTTTGGGGTCATGCGCCATTGAGCAACTCTCATAGCAGAGGGTTGAACAGCGAAGGATGTACCCGCCCTATTCTCCCCATGATTGGCTAGCACTAGTTGCATTTATTTTTTTGATTGGTGAGGTTTAGACAAGAGGACTGAGAGTGGTTAGGGTAGGAATGGCAGAAAAACGTCCTTGTGCCATACTGAAGGCCACGGACAAACTACATGTTTTGTCGTTTAATTAAGGGACTTGTTTGTAGGCACTTGACTTGACTTGAAAAACACAGTACTGTCTCAAGTTACATTTTCCTGGAAAAATACAAAATAAATAAAACTATGTGCTACTGAACATATGTATAAAAAACAACAGTCAATTTCTTTTGAAGTCTTGTGACTTGGCTTTGCTCTGAATATCTCTGCCTCTCGAATGTTCGTTGCCGTTGTTGGGAAATCATTTCATACAAAGAGCACACAACACCTGATTCTCCCAGTAACCTTCTCTCAAATCCATCAAACCGGTGAGTGACAGCAGAGAGAGGAGATGCCAAACATTCCTCATTGAACCTTGGCGGTTCGAGGTCCATCATACACACAGATCGATGGTTGAATAGTGCCTGTGAGATGAGCTGAGCTGCACTTCAATGGGAGATATTTTGGGTTTTAATAGCTTCTCTGCGCCACTTGTGGTGGGGAACAGGTGCGCTGGTTGTTGGAGGGGTCAGCCAAAAGGACGGTCAAGTGCCAGAATGACACAAAAATCACAACAACAGATTATTAATGCAAGGGCAACATCCACGGTGACAACATACAAACGTAATGCTTTTATTAATGTACAAATACCATTTTAAATGTTTATTTATAGACGGACTGAACATGCCTGCTCTCTTACAGCAGTTTACACACAGCTACGACTCATTAAAACTTTCCTAACATTTACCCTGAACACTTATGTAGTCTAAATTTGGATCAGTGCTGGCAAATATCTGAGTTAATTAAAATAACACGTATAATCTCAGAAACCCAAAGAAGTCACACAGCCACAATAAATGGATCACTGTGGCATCACAACATTTAATGATTTCTCGTATTTTACAGTCATTAAGTATGCGACATTGATTATTTTAAGGATAATTTTGAAAGAGAAATAGACATAAATTACTTATGCTCAGTGACGGTCAAGTTGTAATGATCAGTCAGCTGGAGACTTCATTATAAGGGATCAAAGGTTCATGTAAACAGCTCAGTCTAAATAAATTGGTGCGACTGAAAAGTCAGTGACGTCTTAAACTTGACATCAAAAGGTGAAAACGTCTGACAGCAACCCAGCCTCTTAGAAATGTATTTATGTGCTATTTATTTGAAACAAAAATGGCATTTTAAGAGAACGTGATGCGTCCACTCTGATTTTTAATCAACATAATATTATTAATAAACGTACCTGCAAAGTTGCAAAAGGTTGACTAAAATTTGTCATTTGCTTTCCAACAGTAACCCTTCATGTTAACTGAAGCGTGATTATGTTTTTATGGTTATGTTTTGGCACTCGAGGCTCTTAAAGTTTGGCAAAGACCATGGTCTTGGTTTAATATGAAAAAGGTCAACAGTCAGTTGGAGCGAGAGAGAGGACATGTTTACTTTATTAATATTTAACCAAATCTTTCCTCAACTTCCTTCACTAGTGAAAACATCATTCCCTCTGAACATAACCCGGGCAGTAATTACACACACACACTCACACACACACACTCACACACACACAAGTCTTCTCCAAACATCACAAGCG
>JAPZEB010000010.1:28332875-28348597 GCA_029783705.1 Chaetodon striatus | reverse complement strand
CCTCATAGAAAGTCCATCACCCACCGTCTATGCGTGACTAGGTCAGAGTGAGAATGTGTTGGTTTCTTCCACAGTGTCTATTTGTCCAGTCCAGAACATCTGATCTACAAAGAATAGGGAATAAAGCCAATGAATGAAGGAGTAGATTGAATTTTCCAGGAAGCAAAATGGTGTCAGGTTCATTAATTAGCTTGAGCTACATCAGATTAACTCTGTGTGGCAAAGTAATGTTATCATACATGTTTAAAGCTTGTGAAAGTTAGTAAAAGGACCTCTGAGATGATTATTTTTGGCCAAACTGCTGTTTCCAAGGTCAAGAAGAGCTTTCATACTCTAAATAAGAACAAAAAAATGTATGTATAATATTTTTGTGAGATTGCCACACAAAAGATTAAGAATGCAGCAACATTCCTGTTAAATTAACAAAAATATAAATTATAAAATGTTTAATTCTACCAAAGCAACGATTCCTTTGGTAGGTATTTGAGTAATTAGCTTTATAAACGCGACGGTTTCGTGTCCCGTAATTAAAAGCCCATTAAGGCAGAGGTGGAGCTCTGGCCTCTGATTGGCGGGAGGGAAGCGTCAGGCTGGGTGTGTGGAGGGGAGGAGGGTGGAGGGTGGAGGGGGTTCCCCTCGGTGCGCCCAGTGCGTAAAGAGCGCAGAGCAGCAGCGCAGCAGAGAGAGCCTCTCCACTGTCCACTGTGTCCTCCACCGCCGGGATTACTGTTTCTTCTCCGTCTCCACAGACCTGCTCTCTAAATGAAGCTTGGTTCTTCTCCGTGATTTCTTCGCCATGAGCTGCCTGGATGTGATGTACCAAGTGTTTGGTCCTCAACCTTATTTCAGCTCTTACAGCCCCTATCACCACCAGGTATGGACCATATCATCTTTATAAACTAGTTTTCAACAGGTAATTAAAAACTTATCTGCGCACTGTGGATGTTCGATTAACTTTAATATTTGTCGGGATTTTAAACTCCGACTAAAACTTAATTACT
The DNA here is from genome assembly GCA_029783705.1 of Chaetodon striatus. Lineage (NCBI taxonomy): Eukaryota > Metazoa > Chordata > Actinopteri > Chaetodontiformes > Chaetodontidae > Chaetodon > Chaetodon striatus. The sequence goes on along the minus strand of JAPZEB010000010.1, from coordinate 28,347,596 downwards.
CATACACGAGATTAGGCTGCAACTACTGTGCAAACGGTAATAAACTACGGATACTATATTTCTAAAACTTAATCATGCAACTCCTACAGTCTCTAACACCACTAAATATCCTATTTATCTCTGTAAATAACGTCTTCAGTCAATCAACTCTTTAAACACCATAAAAAGGAGCCATGGACTCTGTGCGCAACTTGCGGAGAGGAACTCATCCAGTGCGTAAAGCTTTACATTTGAAACGAATGTTAAACTTTCTTTTGCGTCTTTGGCTCACTTTGATGGCATTTATACGGATATTTGTCTAATTTCTCAGCCTTCAACTTCACAAGACTGTAAACAGATTGTGTGTTTTCTCTTAAGGCTAATTTTAATAAGTCAAAAGTAAAAGGAAGGTTTATGAAATACTTTTTTAAAAACAAAAATGAGCTTTATTCAAGTTGAAACTGGAAAATTTAATGCATTAAATCTTTCTATAGTTTGTAGACAAGAATTAAAAGAGTTTTGTTGGGTGTTTGCTGAAAGAATTTTATCATTTTGGTTGTTTGGTTTGTGGCCATAACTAATACATGATAAATTATTAAACAGCTCAATCTAAATCTAATTTTCTTCCTAATGTTACAATGTAGAATGAGTTAAGCCCATCATCCAGGATTAAAATCAATTATGTTGTCATATGTTGCTTGTTGATACCAGTTTTTAAAGCAAAATTGTTACTATTACTTGCAAAATAAAACATATTATGGAGCTATTTATTTCACTTTGTCATGTCACAGTTGTGACAAACTTCATTCCCACAGCAGTCTGAGTGCAGCAGGTTTTTGTGAGACCTGTTAAAGGGCTTTTTTCACTCTCTTAAAACCTCTCGGTCAACATCCATGCATATTTCACATAGTGCCAAAACTCACTTTGTGTGTCATCTAAACAGCCTCTGGACCAGCCAGAGTCCACCCACACTTCGCCCCATATTATTTCTATCTTTACTGTTTATCAGCAGGATTTTTATTATCAGTTGTTTTTGTGATTTGTCTAATTCATTTACCATATTTATATACTTGTTTTTTACTTTGAAGTTCCATGTTTTACTGTAACTTAAAGTACTTTTATTTCCGTATAGTTCATGCCCCGTAATCTGGATATTTTTTTCTATTAATGATAAAAGGAATAAAGTAAGAGTATAAAAAGTGACAGTGAAACACTTTGTAGGGTGCAAAGTTATTATATGTCAAAACATAAATAACACTCTACACGATAGCATATCTGTGTGCATAATTTATACAGTAATACAGTGCTAAATCAAAAGACGGGAACTAAAGAGTGTAATTCACCCTCATTAAAAGCCACAAATATCAGCATAAATGTATTGTGAGCATTATTTTTTAATTCTTAAAAGAAGCCACACCCTTGGTTTAACATGTCAGTTTGTCATCATCCATGTCAGTTTGTACATAAATAGATAGCAAAGAGTTTAGGTGGATTTATCTTCTGCTACACACCTGCTGTGTCCTGAAGAAAAAAAAAAAATACTATTAGGTGAAGAGGTCAGTTGTCACACAGTGATTTAGGTCTTCACAGTATCTAAAATCCTCACAAACATCTATGCACCTCTGCCCAATGGGACACACAGTTTTTTGTGATTTTTAGAAACTGGCCTTGTATACCAAAATGCAAGATCCCCAGGACAGCGGCAGCAGGCTCGGCCCCCCAGCGATCAAAGAGGAGGACAAGGAGCTGCCGCCGGGAGCCGAGTACCTGAGCTCCCGCTGCGTCCTCTTCACTTACTTCCAGGGAGACATCAGCGCCGTGGTGGACGAACACTTCAGCCGAGCCCTCAGCCACACAACTGCATACCCTGCCTCAAGCAGCCACAAGGCCGTAAGAGGTGTGTGTGTCTTTGTATGTGTGTGTGTCAGTGTTGTCCCTCAGTGTGTGGCTGTAAGTGTGGAAAAAGCTACTGAAAGACAATTTTGACCATCACTGGGACACTAAAGTTCACCAGTAAAACCCATAAAATGCTTTGTTTTGGGGAGATTTTGGGAGATTTTGGTGTTTGTGCTAAAACTGTGTGATTTTTGCTTCTTGCTGTTGTGTGTTTCATTTTTTAACGATTTTGATTTTGTGGGACTGAGGCTGTATCCAATCCTTGGATTACGTCACTAATATTTCCTAAATATTGTCATGCAAAGATAAAAAAAGAGATCCATATGGAGAACTTTTTCAACTGCAGTAACCGATAATGCTTTTCTCAACTCGCTTCAGTCAGACCTGACATTAAAATCCTCACTTTTAGCTGCAGAGTTGCACTGATGTTGGTTTCTAATGGCCGTTGCACGTTTGATCTGAAGCTGTTGATTTCTAATTTTGCTCTCCTATTCAGTGCATTTTAATTTGACCTTAAAAGAAATGGCTTTTTAAATATTTGGGATACTAAAACTCTGCCTGGAAACAAGACTCTGTAAAGAACTGCATTTAAATGTGTGTGAAATCAAAACAAAATGTCACATTGGACTGAGTTGGGTTTAAGGGTTTCCCATCCATTGTAATACTGGGCATGATCAATTAAAGATGTCAGATGACTCTGATCAATGATCTATAAATGTGTGGATATCATAGCATTTGGAGAATGATGACATTTTACAGTCCTTAGCTTTTGTGTATTGTGGCGGCTGTCACCCAGCTGGCCGTTTGTTCCACCTCTGACTTTGTGCTTGAAGGAAACATACAGTCAAATAGTGAGTTGGTGTAAATGATGCACGGCAAATAGGTTATAGTTATAGTATGATGAGCAAACTACATTTTTTGTATGTTGCTAAAAGGAAGATTCTTCTTCATGGAGAGTACAGAAAGGTTTAATATTTTACACACTTTTTACATATTCAGTGATTTAAATTTATGCAAGGATATCTTTTCCTGCAGCTGGATTATTTGTCTTTACTTATTGTGGTTAATTTGATGCCTTATCATTTGGAGTGCTGCATGTTTTCAGTTATATCTAAATGGTATTTGAACTATTTTATTTTTACCACAGGAATTTTCTTCAACATTCCTTTTCGTGTCTTTGCCTTTATCACAGACTTCACACTGTTGCACAGTACGGTAACACTGCCGATGCTCAGCTGCAGTTTACAGTGTGCTTTAATAACACCGCATCCCAGCGTTCAAACGAAATCATTTCCATAAATATAATGGGATGATAAAAACTAATACAGAAGATAATTAATGTCTTTATAGGTCTTTCCAATATTTCGGTGAATCAAAAACAAATCAATGTTCCTTAATTAACAGCCAACTTGCTTTTTATTTCACATCCTTTCATGGCTATTTCTCAACTCCAGCACCTTTGCGTAACCTAACGACTTTTTAATTCAATCAGACAGAAGAAAAAGGCAAAAACGACCTCACATATTTCCGCAGTGGTTGACAGGGTTTTTGTCAATAATTGCTGTTTAATTGAGTTTAAAAAACTTTGCCCAAATTTGAAACAGACGGCTCTTCTTTCAAGCCAACTAAGTTATTACTTTGCATGTGGATATGCAGTACGTTCCCTCTTTAGATATCTCTGCATTTATAAAACATGACCTTAAAATTGTGTTGATCATTTCTGTGGCTGCAACTAATAGCTATTTTTATTAGCCACTAATCTGGGGGTTATTTTCTGAATTACTTGATTAACTGTTGTGTCTATATATTGTCAGAAAATTATAAGAAATGCACATCTTCAAATTGCATCAGTTATCAATATAGTTGCCAATTTTTTTTTCTGTCAGTTGACGAATCAATTCAACCTTAATTAGCTCTGCAAAGAGATGAATGATTTCATAAAGGTATGTTTAAAGAGGAACAGTTTGAAATGAGTTAGTATGTCCACAATATAAGTTTGAAAGCCTCGGAGAAAATAAGTGGACCTTGTGATAAGAAGTTCTTGTAAAACTGTTTCTAGGTCAGGACTGAACCTTCAGCCTCAAATTTTAACTTAAACAATAAGTTACTTTAGGCTAACTCAGTAACTATAACAGGAAAGTAAACCAGCTTCCTTTATAACGTACCAGTGTGGATTTCTCTCTTCCCAGATGGATCATTCCCTATGAGCCACAGAAGTTTCCCTCCGTCTTTCTGGAACAGCTCCTACCAGCCGTCGGTCTCCTCCACGCTGGGCAGCGCTCTGTCAGCTCCCCACACAGAGCTCCCCTTCCCTGGGGACCCGTATTCCTCCGCCTCCCTGCACAGCCACCTCCACCAGCCCAGCCCCGACTCCTGGCACCCAACCCATCACCACCACCATCACCACCACCATCCTTACTCACTAGGGGGCGCCATAGGCAGCCAGGGTTCAGCATACCCGCGTCCGGGGGTTCACGAGATGTACGGCTCGGCGTTCGACCCGCGTTACGGGTCTCTCCTGGTGCCATCTGTGAGGCCACATCACCGTTTGACATCTGGCAGCTCGGTACCAGGACCCAGCGCCTCGCCCTGTGACCTGGGAGGGAAGGGGGAGTCGGGGACGGGTTCGGCCTGGAGTGGCGCCTTCACTGGAGCCGGAGCAGAGATCGGACTCAACATGGACACAGGTACTGTCAATTTTTTATATCAAACGTTGCCCAAAATCAATCTGTGTGGCAGATAATTGAACCTTCAAATGAGGTAAAGCTTAAAAACAGGTGGACAGACATGCATGTACAGAGTCGACAAAAATAACAATAGTAAAATTGTGGAGAAAGACAATGACACCATCTGTTGTCATTCAAACGTATGACAAAACTCTAATCAAACACCACAGAGTTAGGTCAAGAAAAGTTCTTGGCTGATAACCTATTAAGTTTATTCTTGTAATTTTCTTTAATGGCTGTCTTTTAGCGTCTTAGTTCTGTATAAAACCCCCTTCCCTCTGGAAAAAACCCCCACTGACACCCACTAACATCTAGCTTCTGTTTTTAATGGAAAAGCTTACAATGAGCATTCACTCCTGGGACAAATGACTTGCAGTAGTCACGGGTATTTATCGGCTCCATTTGTAATCGGCTCTGATCAGCAGTGACAGAAATACAACACCCAGTTGAAAACAATAATTTTAGCCCCTTCGCCAGCATGACACAATGACGGGCCGCAAATATACTGTCTGCTTCCATCCAAGCAGCGCTCAAACATTGTGCTAAATTTAGATGCCAACAAGTTTGAGAGAGTGACTGAATAAGTAAGAGATATAAAAAAGAGGTAACCAACAGAATATTTTCACTGACCTCCATGCTGCTTTGCACTGTTTACTAATGTTTTTTGGCATGTTCATGACAGTGAATGTAAGACTGTAACAAAAAAAACTAACAAAACAAAACCTCTGTGAACATGTCTATCATCTATTTTTGACTTTTCCTGCGTTTAACAAACCACCAATTTTGGTGGAAGAAGGTAACGTAGAGAGCTAACAAGCCATCAGCCACTTCTCATCAAAAATCTATAACATGAAAGTCTAAACAGTAAGTTTGTCTCAGACAGTTCTTCCTTATCTGTTCAGAAAATTCTGTCTATTGTGTAAGCGTATATGCCTCTTTTTATGTCAAATTGTGGACAAATGAAAATCACGTTCTGCCTAAGGTTCTCTCAGCTCAGCTCAGCCAACCATTTCTGCAACAAATTGCACTTTATAGTGACTAATTAGTTGAGCTGTCAAATGTAAGGGTAGGACTATAACTCAAGAGACTGAAGATTACATGCAGAGTCTCGTTTGTGGTTAGGTTTAGGTAAGAAATGCACTTTGGTTAACAATAGGAAAAGACTGTGGTTAGGGTTAAATATTCAGGAAACCATGTCTCGTGAATCACATATGTGTAAACCTTTTTTGTTATAAACAAAACAAAGAACTTTCCCCAACCTCAACCAATACAGCTCCATTTAATACAACCATTTAAAAGCTTAAATAATACAACAGATATTGTATTGTAAAATTGGATATTTAGGCAGGAAACAGATAAAATATATTTTAAATGAACATCTTTAACATCTGATAGGCATCTTGCCAACTTGCAAGATACATTAATTTTCCCCACAATGTAAGTAGAAAACATAATCCTAAATGTAGTTGCTGTTGCCAATTACTTGTACATAAATCAAATTTTAGGAGACAGGGTTGGCTCAGCACATACAATACTGTATATTACTTTTTATAAGGGGCTAACAAATTGACCTTACTTTGTTTAAAGGGTTACAAGACAAAAAGGTTGGGAACTTGGAAAGACGATTTCATATTTGTAAATGAATCTTAATGTTGTACCATTAACCATGGAATCCATCACAGAGCAGATATACTGCAGCTATAGCAGTACCTTGCGATCATTCACGGTGTATACTCGGGTTTTTTCAAGAATATTCAAGACATTTAAAACAATTTTGCTGGAGTACTGACTGGAGTACAGTCAGGTGAGATCACTCAAACTCAGATAAGACTACCTTCGAGTGCATCTACAAATCCATTCTGTTTTTAAACAAACTGTGGAAATGATTTGAACCATCCCCAAAACATGAGATTTTCTGTCACTGTTTTTAAATTTCATTAGATGACATACATTTTCAGATATGCAGCAGTTTCTTGAGTCTAAGATCATAGTCTGGAATTTATCAGATGTTTCCTGATGCGCCTCTGATTGGGATTCCCCAACAATGGTAAATTATGTTGGTAGATTACAATTTAGAGAACATCAAACAAGTGTCAGGTGTTGGAACTGGATTTTGCTTTGACTTTGACTGATGGCATAATCTGTGATTTTGTACGTTTCAAAGCTTTGTTTCATTTGTGCCACGGAAGTAAATTTAAACGAGATAAATTTAATTGTAGTGATAAATCACAAGCTTGAACTGTGAATAGATATTTTAAAAAAGAGTTGCCGAGTAAATGAACACCAAAGATTGTAGTGATACTGGCAATCACATTTACTGACAACAAAGTTGTCAGTAATTCTCAAGAGAACAAACAAGTGTGGTCAAAGCATTAAAATGATTGGATCTTAGTGTCTTAGTGATCTTCGTGTGCAGTCAACAGATGTGAAAATTACCAGCGAAAAAAAAAAGGCAAAAGCTTTGCAAATAGCAACATCAAGGTTAAGACAGTATCGGTCATCACTGATAGATTTAGATGCATTTTCACTCTTCCATATTAACACACACTGACAATGTGCTGCCTGTTTGGACGAACACTTGTCTGTCAAATTCAGTCACTCAGAGAATTATTATTGTTGAAGTGTTTAAATGAAAGCAGCACTGAAGACATTCAATATGACAAAGTAACAACTTGAAAGTGTGAAAATCAGATTTAAATGAAGATATTTTCCCCCTGCTTCAGATCAACTTACCACAAGTGGTTTGAATCAACAAACTGACTGTCAATCAGCACCTTAACACCAGCTGTCAACTTCCTTTTCTGTTGCTGTCTTGCTTTCATCCCCTCTCTGCCTCGGGCAATTCCGACTGCTTTTATCAACGAGACATTTGCGCTTCTTTTTCTAATCTCCCTTTTCTTGCCTTTCTTTTCTTCCACCGCCTTTTCTTTTCCTCCTTTCTTTCCTCAACTCTCAGGTCTGCAGGCACAGGATAAGAGCAAGGATTTGTATTGGTTTTAGAGACTGCTGAGACTCTCCCCTCCCCAGCTTCACTCCTACTTCAGCTGTAGCCTCTTTCCTTCACTCCTGCTCTACTCTGTTGCTCTGCTGCTGTTATGGGATGACTGACAGAGAAACTGAAAATCAGTCAGACGGCAGTTTTATGCTGTAACTGCTTCTGGTCTACTTGCAGCTCGGTGTTACGGCGGACTGTGCAGCAGCAGCGCAGCCCTGCTGAGCTGAATGCCGACAGTGTGGATACAAAACGAACGTGGAAACAAAAGCGGACTCGCAGAGGAAAGAGAGAGAATCTGATCTTGACGGATGTGGACAAAGACAAGACTCTTTGTGCTTCTGTAACAGGCAGGGACAACATTCCTAAACTGGAAAAAGTCTGGGGACAGACGGACAGAGACATGTGTTGTTAAACTCCAAAGACAAGCGCTTGAAGGACTTGGCAGGACCTGCCTCACTGGGACAACTGGGCAACAGACACTGGGAGTGTTATGGCTGGAGGACAGGCCGTATTGGTGATGAGGAGGCCGCACAGCAAGAAGCTGGCCGACTGCGAAGGCAGGAGGAGTCCAAACACTTTGGTTTACATGGAGTATTGTTTCAATGTCAACTGAAAAAAAAAAAAACACTGTCAGTACTTTGTGGCACTGTAAACATTAAATTAAAAAGTTTTGACTGATAACAAAAGATATTTAAGTAATGATTTCACAAAGTGTTTCAAGTAACAGCTGCAAACTACTTAAGCTGTGTCTCCATTGCATACTGTGTGCGAACTCTGAGCAGGCTTTAAGCTTATGAAAAGATATAAAGTACTCAAAACTCAGTATGCATACAAAGTTGCCTATGAAACTCTCAATGTACAAGTGTACAGTTGATGTACATTCTTGTCCTACAATACAACGCACAAAGGAAACAGAGGGGCTGCTGACAGCTGCAGAAAAAAAAAAAAAAACACTGGTGAGACAGCCACAGTAAAATTTAAAAAATTATTACTAAGTCTTTGTTTTTCCTTTTGTGAAATTAAATTGAAAGTGGAAAAGTCCATTGAAGCACGAGATGGTTCTGTTCCTGTTAGCACAGTTCCGCACACAGATTTTTCATACATTAAATTTACAGTGTACCGTGGCCATCTGTGTAACAGTCGAACATATGGATACTGTTTATATGTTACATGGAATTGGGACACACTTGTCTCAGGAAGATGTTACACTGACTAGAATGTAAGCATTTCAGATTTTGGACTGGTGATCATACAAAACAAACCAACTGAATTAACAGCGGACATTTTTTTTCCCCTTTTTTTTTAAGTTTAGATGTTAATCAATGAATGCTGCAATTGAAAAATAATGGATTAATTGATAGAAAATAAAAATGAATAAATACAGCCCCTGATATAAATGTTGTTTAAACTGTACAAAATAGTAACACCTACTTATTTTGGTCACATTACTTAGACCTTTCAGTGTACAAACATAACTGATGTCACAACAAGCCAAGAAATGAGAGCCGCTGTCTATGAAACGGAGATAACCTACAGTGTTAAGAATATTCTGCGTTGCTGGAATTTTAAATAATGATCATTTGAAAAACTGCAGCAGCTGAAGAACGAATATTTCCTTTACCATGTTGAGTGTATCAACTTGTTTGATAGGCTAAATTGGGTAAACAGCAGCAGAATAATACTAACTGGAACGATCACCATTACATCTTCACTTATCTGCAGACTGAAAAGGACTGTGCTAATCTTTTTGTTCTGGATATTTATGAAACGTTATTTTACGATGAAAGCAGAGATTAAAAAAACCTTGCAATGACTGTGTCAACAAAAGAAATGTAAACTTCACACCAATGACTGCTGAGGGGGAGAAAGAGGGGAGGGGTTCCTCTGATGAATGAGGAGTATGACGGCTATTTGGAGCCACTTGACTCTTTCTCTCCCTACTCCCATGCAGCTGTCAACGACAACTGCTCTTCAACTCAGTGAACACACTCCTGCGCGCGCGCACACACACACACGCACTTGTCTTTATTACTTGAGGTGGACCACAATCTTTGATTTCTTTGTGAGGACCACCACTTTCACTGGAGCCAGAACGCTGCAAGGAACTAAAAATATATATTTTACTGCTTTAGTTGTGGGGACCAGTCCCTGTTGCTAGGCAGATATGGTTCTTTTTTTAGGTGTCTCTCTCAGAGTACCCAAGGTTCATTTGGCCTGGGAACAGTTCCACTCAAACTCAGACTGCACTAAAGTTTAGGGTAAACACACACTGTGAAAGTTATCGCAAACAATCCCAAAACATCTGACTTTCTAAGAATGTTGGTCGCTGTTCATTAGATCCACAGTATTACATGCAGCAGTTTCTTGAGCTTTAGAAGGATAGGATAAGACAGTAACTTCCATCATAGTCTGGAATTAATCCAATGTTTCTCGCTCAGATGTTTATCCAATGTGCTTCTGATTGGGTCTGGTCAATAGTTGTAACCAATGTAACCAACCACCAGGGTAGTTAATTTACAGCGCATCCCATTTGTAGAAAGCCCCCTGAAATTGTACTTCCAACTCAGAAAGTTGGAGGAACCTCATCAGCTCCAACCTCAAAATCCAATATGGCTGCTCCGCACATTTTAACAGTAGTGAAAGCTGTAGTGATGTACTGTTTATTAGCTTCTGTCTTGTTTGTGTCTCACTATAACAGTCATACACACAGTCCTGTCCAATGTCTGTCTGTGGACATGTTGCTATATATATATCACCAAGTCCAGCCTAATGGGTTGTTATTAACTGCTGACAATCCTTAACCTGGTTAGAACTGGTATCGCTAACATCTTAATTTTATGACTTGTTGTACTGGCACACAATCGAGTTGGGTGTGACATCATTCCCATCTCCGACCGCCAACTTCCAAGGTAAATGGAACACAGCACAAAACAAGATAAACCAGTCCCTCTGGGAGTTTGCTATTTGTTTCTACGACTGCAACAATTAACGCAAATTCATCAGTCTCTGTGAATTCTGCATGACCGTGCAATTTTGTCCAATCACTGCAATTTTGACCAGCCTCTTGTGAGCTCCACCAACCATAGTGGTCCCTCACGCAAATATAATGGACGAACGTCACTAAATTCACTTCCTTGTTTATGGTATGAAGATGCAGACGTGCAATTCTAATGTCGCACATTTACCAATAAAAAAATACTGCTTAAGACCGTGCTAAAAAATTCCCTGATGTTCTTCACAAAAGTGGGAGTAAACTGTTGTGCACCCCATGAAATATTGTGGTGGAACACAAACGAAAATCATCAATTGACAAACACTTTTCTACCGCGTATATTTGGAGAATGGCTGAAACTAGTAGACCACAGACCAGACAAATCACTGTGATAGAGGCTGTTGCATCCAAATCGGTTGCGAGCGCTGAAAGAATGAATGAAGGTAAGTTATATTAACTATGCACAGCTGGAAGTAAAAGAGGTGTGCTTGACAAGCTGTGTGCGTGTGTGTGAATACGTGTGCCAGGATGTGAAATTAACTTTTTAAAGTTTTAAAGACAAATCAAGCAATGCTGGTTAGGCCAGAGGTGGTTCTGAAAGGAGACGGCACACTTCAGAGTCATTTCCTGTATCTGTCACATGGGTTTCAATACTGCCCCACCCCTTTCAGAAACTAGCGGCAGGCCCTGAGCCTCTTCACTTCCATGGAAGAAGCAAACATGAGCACACAGTTTATAACAGACTCCTTTGTCCCACAGTCACCAAAGTAAGCCACATTATCTTCCAAACATTTTGACACTAAATTGGCATTTTTCATAACAATTTCTCAAATCAGGAGAAAATGAACTTTGTTTGAGACCATCTCTATCTTAGCAACACACTCTCGCGAGATCTGGTAACGGCCACTGTGATCTTGTACTGGGTTGATAACAGACATTACGCTAGCATATAAAAACGAGGAAGAATTAAATTTTTATTGTACAGTATTCCACAATTATGAATTCACCTATTTATCTATCCATAGACCAATTCATTTTCAACCACTTATCTGAGGCCGCGTCGTGGGGGCAGCAGGCTGAGCAAAGTACTCCAGACATCCAGCATCGCTTTCCAGCTCCTCCTGGGGGATCCAGAGGTGTTCCCAGGCCAGACAAGATATATAATCCCTTCAGCGTGTTCTGGGTCTGCCCCGGGGCCTCCTACCAGTTGGACATGCCCTGGAGGCGCCCAGGAGGCAACCTGATCAGATGGCCGAACCACCTCAACTGGCTGCTTTTAACACAAAGGAGCAGCATCTCTACTCCGAGCTCCATAGAGGAAACACATTTCGGCTGCTCGTAGAAAAAAAACATGGGCCTAAAATAACTACATTTGCTAATGTAATGTAATGTCACAGGACATATATCACTAGCATAGCATGCTACACATACTAGCACACTAAGTTGTTATTAAAATAACTCAATTTTTTCTTTGGTTTCACATAAACAGCCTCATGAGTGAAAGTCCGGAGTTTGTTTGAGTCATCCAACTCCCCTCCTGCTCGCCGTATGGGGATGTTCTCACTCCTCATACTGTGGTAGTTGCTTAGTGTCAAAAAATGCTGCTGGCTGGTGTGTCTCATACAGCCGCACAAGGGTGCCGCTGTGCCTTGGTATCTGCTGACCAAGTGTCGGTATTTGACAAGTTGGGACTGAGATCAGGTTGAAATACCATCTTATTTTATGATCTTTGATGATGATTATTTGTTTAAGTTAACTGCTGGGTGAACTAGACTGACCTTTAAATTACTTGCCTACAACTAGCTTAAGTAAGTTCTAAACGGCTTAGATTGCCCATACAAATATGAATGTTTAAACTTTTGTCATGTACATGTTTCACAATTTAAACTCAGTTAGATTTTTCAAAATTCAATCGTTCAGTTCATTTTATGGAAACTCAATTCATTCTGATTTACCGGCATGGTACACAAGAGAGCCAAAAAAAAACCCCTGGTAACTACCTACCTTTAAAGCAGTCATAGAGTCTGAGTATGTCTCCATTCTTCAATAATTTACATTCATTTAATCTGTGGAAATCCACCAATCAAAATAATCTTAAATTCTACCAATAAAAACCAATATAAATGTCTTGATCAGTCCAGACTTTGGTCATGATAGCAACATAATAAATGTTGTCTTTTACTTTTTTAGAAAGGGATTTTAGTCTTAAATGTGTATTTAAACTTTAATTTTAATAATTACAAATAAAAGTACTTAAGTATATGTTTTCCCAGCCATTTAGGACAGCTGTACATGTGGGCAGGCTCAGGCCATTAAGGCCCGCACACAATGCCACGCCCAGGCAAAAAAAAAAACCAAAAGGCTAAGGCTCCATACCATCTGAGTCTCGAAATGGTTTGAAACACTTCCAAGGACCCCTCAATCACTTTCACTGGCTTGCAAGTCCTGTCCAGCTCCAACTTCTGAGGACAGAGCACCTGTTTAGATAAAACACACAACATTTTGTTAGAATTAAATTAAACTGATACTTAACTTACTTAAACCTCTTCATCCTGGGTGGGATGTATGGCCACAACAATCTTCGTCTACCACTGGAGTCTGCCTTTGGCCACAGCTTGGCCGCAAACACAAATAAAACAAAGAGTTGAGTTTGTTTTCATGGTACAAGCAGGTAATTTTAACACAATTTTAAATTTTTGGTGTTAAGCGTTCACGGTCATTTTGTGTTTCTGTGAGACCAGGCTGCACACACATGCGAGTGTCTAGTGTGAGCTGGATTCTGCTACTGGGGGAAAAATGGAGCAGAGGACACACACAACTGTGATAAAAGTAATTTCTGTGCACTGTGCATGTATGTGTAGGGGACTTTATCTCCACACTTACAAGGACCAACTCTGCCCAATTCAGCCACCATTTTTTTGTTCTCACTAGTCCTACGCAAAAAGACTAAAAACTAATTTATTATCTTGCTATTAAATACTGTCTGTGCAGCTACAGCCTGATACAGCCTCTGTTGCTATTTGATACTGAAGTACAGTGCTTGAATAAATGTACTTATAGTCACATTCCTCCACTGACCGTGAGTACTGCCGTGTGCACAATCGTTGACATCGTCTCCAAAATGAGTGCATAAGTAGTGTTGCTCAGATTGGAAAATGGGCTGTTGTCCATTATTTTGAAGGTTGGTGGTTTGGGCCCTGGAAATTTCTGTCCGCATGTGGAAGTGTCCTTGATCAAGACACCAAACCCCAAATTGCATTTGATGAGGAGACCAGAGCTTGCAGAGCGCAGCAGTATGAAAATTCGCTAATGTCGCATTTTAAGTGATCACAGCTAAAAGAAAATAGCCTGGAAAAAGTGTTTATCCTAAATCTCCGAAAATTGTTTTCCTTGACATAAAAAACAGTTTCAGTTAGATGGATGAAATCATAGGCTTTTGAGAGTTTGCATTAAGTCATAGATATAAGATCCTTAAGTTCAAGAGTCGGTCATAATACAGCTCTACCAATGGACATATTGACCCTGTGGAAAAAAGTAATTCAGTGAACACAAGTGAACTACAATTGTTTTATTGCTTTGTAAAACTCTACTTCCTGCTCAGTTCTAGCACACCATTCACAGGACCTGTATTTGGCAGATTATTTTGGGCCATGTTTGATTTCAGGAAACTGGTCACATACCTGCAATACCATCTCTAGGGATTAGAGAATGAGAGGACCCTCATGGTCCTTTTTAAAGGGACAGTTCAAGTTTTTTTAATGTGGGGTTTTATGGGGTACTTATCCATCATCAGTATATTACAAACAGTAGGTGTCAGTCAGCATGCCCCCAATTTGGAAACACAGGACATGGAAGCTAAGCAATCTGCTTCTGTGGATGGGGTAAGCAAAGTATTTTAGCCACCTTAAATAGTCCCACCTAAGCAAATCAATATCAGTTTAGGTGTACACTATATTGAGAGTATTTTTGCTGCTTTCCCTTAATGTAATACAGTGAGTTCCAATGGAAAGGAGAAGAAGTTATATCACTCTCTTTATAGCCAGACTCCATTAAGAAAAACAGTGATTTAACATCACTTAACACGCAAGCTGCTGGTCTACTACTGCCTTGATCAGTTAGTTACTTTGTGTCAT
>JAPZEB010000010.1:28256215-28268718 GCA_029783705.1 Chaetodon striatus | reverse complement strand
AAATTCTGACCAATCAAGAGCAGCTTTCTCACACAAGGCATTTGATCTGGTCCGCAAAATCAGTCCCTGATTCAGACCAAAGCAAGACAACTCTAGGTCTGAAAGCAGCCTTACTCTTTCACAAAAAGGTCTGTCTCTGAAGTGATGCTTTCAATAATGATAGTGGACATACAATGGCGGTGCATAATTGTCCTATTACATTGCAGTCTGTCTTGCTGCTGACTGCAGTCAGTGCTGGACCAGTTTTGAAAACTGTTGTTTACATTAGTCACTTGGGAATGAGTGATTATTCACACATCACATACATGCAAGGCAATAAAAAAAAAAACGTACATGAGGAAAGTAAAGCCTGCACACTTACTCCATGCCAAACACGTTTAATAAAGAAAACATTTCCATCCTACTTAGATCTTCCTTAAGTAAAAAAGGTCAGATGAAGATCCAAGTAGGATTGAAACATCTTTAACGTCTTTACTTGTGTGGCATGGAGGAAGTGTGCAGGCTTTATTTTTTTCCCCCATTAGTCACTTAGACACAACAAGTGAGGACATATAGTCCAGGTTGAAAAACACTAAAGTTACTCTTTAAGTTACTGTAAACTTGATGTTAGAGCATGGGTCTCGAATTCATCATCAATTCATTAAAAGTTTCAACTTTGTCCACTCTACCTCTATAGCAGCAGCTTTCTCCCTATGCTGAGACAGGAAGCAGTCACATCAAAGAAACACATTAAATGTTTAAGCAATTATCTACGCTGCAGGCTTGACCATTTAATGCACTTTGTAATTTAATGCATTTCGTAATTGTTTTTAAAAAGTGCTGTTTAAATAGAGTTAATATATTTCATTACAGCTCACAATGTGCGCGCTGTTGTGTTTATGTTGACAAGTTGAACGCTGAGGTACAGCTTTCTTTGTTAAAGGTGAAATAAAATCTTCCATGTTTGCAGCCCTGCTACAAAATAAAGCAAATACTTACTTCAAAATAAAAGAAAATAGGGAGTAGTTTAAGGTGGTGGTAGTTTAAGATCCCTGGTTTAGAGGAAGAGCTACTCACAGCTCAAGGTGAGAGGCGATAGGTCTATGGAGATGTCATGCTGTTCACTGGTCAGTTTGCAGGTGTGGCTCTCCAGGTAGTCTCTGTGACATGCGTATTCAGTCACCCACTCCACTTCATAACGACAGTTCGATTCGGCTGTCATTTTAGGAGGGCTGCCCTGTGAAATCAAAGGACACTTTTAGTGAAGCAGGAATTAGAAAAAAATCAAAGTACATTAGAAAAGCACGTAGATACAAGTTTGCTGTGTGTATAGATGAGTATGTGTGACCTACTGAATGCCTGCTTGATGGACAGACGAAAGTGATGGTGACGGCAGGATCGTGTCCCTGACACATGTCTGGAGACGAGCCAGGACTGACTTCATATTGTAACCTCAGTCTGGAGACGAGACCAGAAACAAGTGAAAGCAGTGAAATATTATTGTCTGTCCAATAAAAGGTTACTATGCATGATGTAGAGTTGGAACAAAGACTTCATAAAAAAAACAAAAAACAACTGTCTCATATACATCTACAGGTTCTGGACGTACCGATAATCACACACTTAAAAAAAGTTATTCAAGTAAATATTAAGCAACAAGATAGAAGATTTGTCCTGACAAGACAGCTGCAAAAATTCCCTTCTCTTATTCAAACAGATGGAAAGTCAGATGACTGATGCTTAGAGTCTCCCATGTATTGAACAGGAGGTTAGCATTCATACCTGTCATTTGACAGCAGCTCCAGCTGTCCGGTAGGAGAGCCCATGTTGTAGGAGCCCTGACTGGTGACCAGACAGGCTGCAGACTCCTCTGGACACGATTTGCCGGGACGGTCTGAGAGAGGACGAGGATGGATGTGAGATAAAGGAGAAGAAAAGGAGGTTTATATCGGCTAGCAATATTTCTAAAGCGACAGTGCTGCAGCAGTGAGATGTACAGCCTGCAGACACATACTATTTGTAGCGTACCCTACAAACGACGCCCACCACTAGTACAAGACAAACCCACCATTGTGATGTTTGTCTGAACCCTGCTTCAACGCAACCCTGTAGTGAATATATGGCCAAACTTAGCAATAGCACTTCATAATTACCTTAACCCTTGAAACCCTTTCCATTACCCTTACCCTTACCGGATCTGCCTCTCTTTTAACCTCATACTTCATAGCTCTGGAGTGCTTTGCTTGGCCTGCTGCCCCCGCAAACTGGCCCTGGATGAGCAGATGAAAGGGGATGGATGGACTTCATAGCTAGCTAACTGCTAACTTAACATTTTCGTAGGAGATTTGAGTTGTTTCAAGAAAACAATAGCAGACTGGATCAGGTGAAAGGTGAAAAGAAAACATTTTATTTCTCTGTAGGGTCCTTTTCATTATGTTCTCAGACACTTGTTATACCAACCTGAACCTGTAAGTGACAAAAACAAGGACTTTTAGTGGGCACACACTGACAGTCCAGTATTGCCCTGAGTGGTTACATGGCAGCCTGTTTTGAATCTGCTGGCTGCAGTGCTCTCGCTCAAAACTGAATTAATTTCAATAACACAAACACATGGGAAAATATGGTCAAGTCTGAAAAATACCAAAGTTTCCCTCTGAGATCTTGATGGCTTTATTTGCTTAATATCTCCTGAAATATCAACACTGATCAGCAGGTGCTTACTGCAAAGTTTTATTAAAATGTCACAGTGCTCTTTCGTAAAGGGAATGGGCTGGTTTAAAAATAAATTAAAATAAACAAGCACTCTTTTTCAGAGAGGCTATTCTACAAAGGAAATTTTTAAATGCATGAATATGTGTAAAAACACTTGTAAAAATGAAAGGCATATTTTTCTTAACAGGTAGAGTGTGATGTTCAGAAAGACTTCAATTTCAGTTGACTGCAACAACATGAAAAGGTTTCTGGTTTTTCTTTCTAGTTTTTTATTTATTTATTTTACAGCTCTCCAGTAATCACATTCGACAAACAAAAAACAGCATTACAACACAATTAGCTCATTATTACGAACCACTTAATCTGATCAGTAATTCATCTTCTAAGCCCTTCATTCATCCTTTCATCTCTCCACCCTCACTCAGGTACTCACTGAGACTTCGGCAGATGTTGATGTAGAAGTCAATGCTGTCATCGCCGTCGTCCACCAGATAACCATCGTTCACTTTGATCAGAGGGTTGAGGTCGTGCTTCTTACCGTCCGTGTCAAACACATAGCAGGGCACCTACACACAGAGGAGACAAGTGTCACACTGCAGCACTGACGTCTTCTCAGAATCACTTGGAGAACAATTTACTGAAGAAAATGGAGTTTAATGGTGTAAGTTATTGTTGAGGTTATTAGAAAAATATTGTAAAGATAAAAAAAATTGCAACATTAGATCTTTGTGGGGCTGTTTAAATGACATATTGTTTATGGACTTGGTTCTACACAATTTTGTAAAGTGATCAGACTGATATGTCTTTATGTCATTAAACAAATCTCCTCTGAACTGTTATGAATCTGTTACTGTTATAAACTCTCCGGTATTGTGGTAACTTGAAGGTGCAATTAGCAATGTTAATACTTTTGGAGGGCTTTAATTAAGAGAAATTTTAAACAAGTTTCCAAATTATTTAAAGATTGCCGAAATGGATTTAAATTAATGGGAACTTTTTAATAAACTAATAATTAAATTCAATTAAATTTAATTACATTAAAAATTGCAATTCTTTTGACACATTGTGATTGTGATATGAGTTGCTATTTTAGTGGGAATGGTAATTTTTGCATTTGATTTTCACCGAAAAAAAATTAAAAAGTGACAATGATGTGATTTTTGCCGTGGTCTATACCAAACAACATGCTGCAAGGCATGTGCTTGATGTTGTGACATATTTTCCTTGTGATGTGGATATTCCATTTGATAATATTTTAACTGTGGAGAGCTAGTTGACACATTATGTTCATCAGAGCAACACAAACATGGGTCCGTTGCTCTTTTGCGACAGATATACTGTATGTTATAAAAGCAACTTTAATTAATTTCACACATTTTTTCAATGACTCCACATTAAACTTACATTAACAGCTCCACCAAGACAACATGTGATATGTTTCTACACTGATAAACACAGGCTGTAAACTCTGTTCACACTCAAAGGAGTGGGAAGACTTTCTATTTCCTCTTTAACACCTCTGTGGCTCATCGTTGCTCACACATCACACCTTGACAGACACAGCAGCAGTTTCTTTTTTCCTTACACATAACCAAAACCTTGTCGTCAGTGAGTCACATGTTCCACCACATACCTCTTTGTGTGGCTTGAATTTATCTTTCTTGCAGGCAGCGAACGTTTTCCACTCAAAGTAATGCACACACTGAGACACAGCAACAAACTCCGGGGTCCCCTGCAGCACACAAACAAAGGAACAAGAGTGAGACAGGTGATTCATCCTGATATGGGTGGATAACAACATTTTATAGTGCTGTGTAGTGAGCAGCTCTGCTCTGGAAAGACACATAGCTAAACAACAAAGTGTAACATCGCTAATAATTTAAAACACAGACAAATAAGGGGAAAGTTTGAATATGGCTCATATGTGTCAGTGTTTCTGTTAGAACAGAGTATATATTATATTGGTTATTTTGTCTATGTTAAAATGCAGTGGAGGATTTATTTCACATCTGAATTTGCTGGGAGAAATTTAACATTTATATGAATGTTTAACTTTACAGCTTCTCCCCTCACATTTACAGCTGAGTGCTACCCTGCACAACCACAGTGTACTGCTGCTGCTGGAGTGACTGAAGGTTCACTGCTTGCTTAGGGGCTTCTTCAAGAACACTTGTTGAGAGAGGAGAACATTTTTCATCAATACTCTCTACCTACATTTTACCAGCTGTTCCAAGAAGTCAAACCCGCAACTTTTTCCACACCGGCCAACTTTTTTTTTTACTTTTCTTTATGAGGGAACTATGTTTGCTGAAGTGGATCACTGATTTGGACCATGAAGGAACAAGATGTCCTTTTCTAAACTGGAGAAATGTAAGTTCTCTATAACAGGCTGCTGTGATAGATTCTATTCTAAATGGCAACCACTGATTACCTATTTTAGTCAACTAAAAATCGCACAATAGAGCTTAATATGTGACAATTATGTGATATGTTTGTACCCTGCTGCCTGTCCACCACACAACCATTCCCCTGGAATAATATGCATACAAATTTCAGTGTTATATATGTGTGTTCTTGCATGTTCTGCACTCTGTATATCTCGGCTGATGAACCCATATCTTCAGTCTGGGTATTCTAAAGGTAAACACTGCTATATGACATGGATTTTTCCATTTGCCGTGTTGACTTTTTGTATAACCACATTTATGTATCTACTGTTTTTTTTTATTTATACGTATTTGTTGGTTTATTTTTGTTCTGTTTAGTACTAGTCTGTTTGTCCTTGTTTATTCCTTGTGGAGGAAGTCTGTGGGGAGGAGGGAGTCAGGGTTTGAGTTAAGACATCATACTACTGCACAAAAACACACTGAACATACCTACTGTAGTACCTGTCTGTTTATGTACAGACACTGCCTCATGTTTTTTAATAAAATATTTATAAAGATGCGACGACAAAACTATTACTTATGACTAAAAAATGTAACTTTGAGCTATCTCATGCAGTTTTTGGGTTGCATCGTCAAAACTAAAAGAAGGAAGGTCATATATTATATATATACTATCGAGCAATGGTTCTGTGTATCAGACCCCAGTTTGTTCTTTCCTATGCACCACGCAAGTGATGTAAAACACATTCCTGCCAACACAGTAGCTTAAGCAGTCGCTTAGTATATATGGGCTTGGGGTTGGGAACTGGAGAGGTTGCCGGCTCAAGTCCCCGTCTGGACCAAATATGGAGTGTGGACTGGTAGCTGTAGAGATGCCAGTTTTCCTCGTGGGCACTGTCGAGGTGTCCTTGAGCAATGCCCTGAACCCCCAACTGCTCAGGGCACCTGTCCAAGGCAGCCCACACACTCTGACATCTCTGCATTTAATGCATGTATAGGTCCTGTTTGTGCATGTGTGTATTTCCTGCTTGTGTGTATGTAATGGCAAAGTGAAAAATATTGAATTTCCCTCTAGGGATTAAAAAATGCATATTTTCTTCTTCTTTTATTTTTAATTGTTCACATTTTTTCCCCTTAATTTGCGCACCTAAAGAATCCCGCAAGCACTTCTATATTTTATTGACATGGGTAAATGTTGACTTCTTTGCTCAGGCTGCACAACAAGTAGTGCTATGATGTCGATGTTACAGAAACTGATAAATACAAATACAGATCACAATGTCCTGGTGGTGTTTTCTTTATACTGTGACAGTTTTCCTAATATTAGATTTTAAGAAAACATTGCAATATGTCACCTAGCTTAGAGTATCGCAATATATTGAATCATAATCCCTGTATGGTATCCCCAGATTCTTGCCAATACACAGCCGTGGTTATAATGGGATAAGCAGCAACAGTGGTAGTGACGAAGAAGACCACAGGCAAATAACAATGGATGTGAAAATGCAGATTTTAAACTCAGCTTTGTGAATCTTTTATGAGAGAGGAAATGTATCTGACATAATTTTTACACCTCAAAAGTACACGCAATGAGTTTTGGTGAGACAGACACTTTCTCATGTCAGAAAACAACAGCAGGGGCTTATCACAAAATTTGAGGAAGTTTTCAAAATAAAGTAAAGCTTACATAATATCAACATACTTGAAACATTACCATTTAGCTCTGAAAGTCTGATACCAAATTTACCTGAGACACATTAAGCAAAAAGTAAAGAATACATCTTAGCCTCTGTGCTACACTATCGAGTTCAGTTTGAGATATATTTAAGTGAATATTCCAAACATAGAGGACCTAAACATAAGCTTTTTTATTGTAAAAATGGTGTTAGTTCACTCTAACTTCCTCAAATCAGTCAATTAATATTACAGATTATTTGCATTTGGCTTTTACAACTTCTTCTTTTCAGCATTCAATAACTTTTTGAAAAGTTTCATGAAAGCCACTGTCATGTCTCCATATTCCACATTGTAAACTGAAAATCTAACATGGATCATGTGATTCTGTTAGTTTGACTTGACAGGAAATGACAATGTCAACCCACCGCTGCCCTGAAACCACAGAACTAACTGAGCAGAAATACATAGCAGGTGACTGGCAGCGTCCTACATCATTTCTCCTCCCAGATTCACTTCCTGTCATTGCAGCTGTCAGCAGAGAGCTGCTTCTGGTATCCAGTAAATATCAATTTAGCTTTTTTAGATTTCTGTCAGAGAAAGGAACCACATCGAACGCGCCACTGATTATCTTCTAATGCAGATAAGTGGATCGCTCACTATGTAAAGTAAAGGGCTTCAGATCAGCTAGGGACTTTAAATACAGACATATTATATAAATAAAGAAAGTTAATAAGGGCTGCAGTATAGTTTGTTTATTTTCAGCCTACAAATACAAATATTAAACAATGTATTAGGCTGTAAGTGCTCAAAGCAGAGCAGTACTGTTGTTGAGTGGATCCAGTGCAGACACCCACAGATGCTTTTGTGACTCTGACAGAGCAGACAATGTAGACCAGGTGTTAGCCAGCACACAGGAACAAAAGAAGCTAATACCAAATACTAATAACTGCCAATGCTCAAGGGCACCTCAGTGGTGGTAATAAGAGAGGAGCAAGCGCTCCTCTTTCACTCTTCCCACTCGGATGTATCCTGCCTGTTTGGGGATCACACTGTCAACCTTCCGGTCAACAAACCTGCTTCTCTAACCTTCAGCCCAGTCTATGTGTTAACCTAAACACAGTTGTTCGTTTAAAAAAAACATTTTCTTGGGTGTTTAAGTCTTACCATAGTTTTCCCACACTGGAAGCTGATGCTGGTCTGAATGTTGTTGTTGCTTCCTGAACATTTTTCTGTGCCGTTGTAATCCAGCACCGTGCCAGAGAGCCTCTGCAGGGACAGCTCACCTGCACATTCAAGACAAGACAAACAGTCAATCACAGACACAGACAGATGTGTAGAATAACATGTTGACAATGACTGGAACTCATTACACGAACATTTAATTACTAAAGGTAAAGTCGGAGACTCTAATCATCAGTCAGAGACCCCTCAGTCGAGCAGTCAGTTTCTTTTTTGGCCAGTCAGTGTGCAGTGTAGAGTACTTCTTGGGATATTTTGATCTACAGATTTTGTTGCAGTGTGAGCACTCCTCACTTTCACTTTGCTCTTTGGTACAGGCTGCTGCAGACACAGAGGCAGCTGCTGGCTGGGGGACAGACTTTGCACCTTAAAGCTCAGAGATAACATTGTCTTCTGCCTCTTGCTTAAAAGGGATGAATTTACAGCTCACAGCAACTCATTACCATACAGTCTCTGGCTTTTGCTTGACATCTACCCTGGTACGACCATCCTGATGACGTGAGCTCAACATACTGTTTCGCTCTCTGTATCAGCCTGGACTTCAGTGCCGATCGGGGATCCACACCGTAGTTGACAATGTAAGCAGCCAATTAGGGACTGCACTGTAGCTGATGATGTAAAATGAAGGCCCCAGCTTGCAGAGCAGTAATGGCTGCTCCAAAGCAACGAGCGCTAACTCTAACATTAGTCGAGTCAACACAGCAATAAGTGAAGTTATTGCAGAAACACAGTCCATAACAACAGTTAAACCAGAACAAGAGAATGCACTTAGAAAGTTTCTTAAAGGAAAAGACATTTTTTCCGTTCCTCTGACTGGATTTGGCAAAAGCTTGATTTATCAACTGGCTACGTTGGTGATGAAGAAGATGTTCCCTAGTGTTTTGTCACGCTAACTGGCTGAAGAAGTTTGCCTGTCAAGGTGGGTACTCATACCCACTGAAAGTGTGTGGGGCTGCACTGAGCTCAGACTGATACAGAATGTTGAGCTTAAGTCATCAGCATGGTCTTACCAGGCTACTTGATATCTAGTGTAGGCACGAAATGTTGCACATTCCCAATGCATCATAAGCACAGTTAGCTTATTTACTATATTGTCTAACTGTCACTGTCACACTCCTGTTCAAACTCTCAAACTCTACATGGGAAAAAAGTAACAAATAGTCAAATATTAATATTAATTACATTAATTTTCTTTACAATTTTTACAACACAAATGGGCAGAAAGACTGAGAGATGTTATAAATTACAAGGTGGACAGACGAACTTTCATTTAAATAATGACCTGTAGCTTTATTGCCTCTTTAAACTTCCTTCCACCCCTGTCTTTTTGTTGCATGCTTTACCACCCACGGATAATCATATACAAGTTATGTAGAGCAACATATGAACTTCCCGTTGCTAATTTTTAATGTTTGATTTAGTGACATAAAGGTCACGGTGCCTGGAAACCATTGTTGTTTTTACCATAAAAAGATTACAAAAACATTTATCTAATAAAAATCATTTATCAATAAAAGAAAAACACACAGGCTCTCATTCTCAGACAGAGTATCCCTGAATGTCACTGTAGCAGACAGTTAGACAGACTAATGTCTTAGCCACCAACCTCTATTGACCCACACCACACACACAAGATAAACCTCTGTACCATAATATCCTCCTGACCCTGCCGTCAGTACACAGTCATTACTTATCATCTGAACAGAACCAGACAGCAGTGGGAAATGTTCTGCATGTGAAGAACATCTATGACTGGGATGGTTAAATAAACTCACAGCAGGTCAGCGAGATGAAACTCCTGTTAGAGCAACTGATGTCTGTAAATGTGTTACCAGATGTAAAGTTGGGACAAGCTAAAATGTGTCTCTGTTGCATCAACAATCAAAAAAGTCAATGAATAATCTGTTTCCGTAGACACACATTTGAATTCAGTGAGGTATTGCAACTAGAAATTCCCTTTGTAATGAACTATACTTGTGTATCTGTCTGTGCCTACATGATGACCTCCTTCTAGTCCCTTTGGTTTTTGTTTTGGATGCATTTTCAGTTTCCTTGTTAAAAAGAAAACTAAAAGTTTTCATTTCTTTTATAAATCTCTTCTTTTGATCTTCCTTCAGAGTGAGAAACGTTCATGAGCTTTTGAAGTGTTTGTGTGTGTGTGTGTGCACTTTGCTCCCTCTGATATGGCAGGACTGCTATCACAAAGACGACCATAAAGGAATGTGACTGCACAACACCGTGACCTACTAACACCAAAAGCTACTGTAGGCAGGACTGAAGCGCTGCTCATGTCCCAGCCTGTTGCCCTGCTTCAGCCTTAACGCCTGCGATAAACAGTTACAGTTGTTATCTGGCATGATTTGAAACAACAGTTTGGAAGACACTGACCAAACAGATACAGAGCAAAGACTGGACATTTTGATAAGAGGGACCTGAAAAACATTTTCTGGTTCAAGCTCAAAAGTCAGGATTTGCTGTCTCTCCTTTGTCCTTTAAAACATTACTTAAGTAAGGTACTGTACTTTTTTGGCCGTCCCCAAAGATTCAAATATTGTTCTTTGACCCTCCCTGAGTGACTGAGGGAAAATGCTTGACTCTACCCTCCATGTCAGTAACCATATTTTTTTATAGTCACACCAAATGTAGGGACTGGAGCCGACACCATGACCAAAGAGCACAGGAAAGATAGTTCTCACCAACACAAACAGCTGCTTTCTCAAGCAAAATGCAAACCCTCTTTCCAACTTGCATCATTACACAAGCTGCCTGTGAGCACCTCAGCAGAATATGGGTGCATGACAACAGCCTGTCCTGCTGAACAAAACAAACAAAATTTGATATGCTTAAGTATCACACCCATGCACACACACAAATACACGCACATTACAGCACACAGAGGCATTAGCAACATGTACATTAATAACTGTACAGTCAGTGTATCAGTAACTTAGCACAGCATTCATCATTAGATTTTAAAAACTTACCTTGATTTTTGAAAGTTAAAAGATAAACGTTGAAAGTGAAATCCTGCAGTTAAAAAGAGCTTTGGTTTTTGTAACTCTTGTCATGCACGTCAGAGTGCAGATTTAAATGTTTTTGACAGGATCTGGTTAGTGCAAACACTTATTTATGAACAAAATATTAAAGGAGACGATGTTGTTGTGATGTGTTCAGAGTGACTGTCGGAAATTTGAATATCTGACAACAATTTCTGTTTATGGTCATGATAAATTGTGAATTTTGGCGATTTTAAACGAAAACATGCCATTCAAAGCCATTTGCAGGTTTTGGGGCTCAAAGAGTATTTAAAATAAGTACAGGATACAACTATTTACAGTTGTGTGTCCGTCTTCTAAGCCAAAATAAGAAAAACAAGTCCTGCCCCAGTGCTTTAAAAATGATGACATGCTTTCCCCATTTTGCACCTCTTACTACATAAATAACAAACAGTCCCGAAAAGTATACCAGTATTATATTCCCAGTGTAATTTAAGTATTACATGTATAAGTGGTATAACTTTAAAAGGTACACAGAAGACTACTAAATAATACAAACTAATTGCTAGTTGTAGCCCTAACTTTAAACATTATTTTTAAAATGTGCAAACAAATGTGATCCATTGTAAATGCCATGAATCTAAGCTGACTACAGCCCATGATTTTCATGAAAGAGCAAACAATAAACTTTTTACAGGCAGTACAGGTGAGGTGAGTGTTTTCTGGGTTAAACATTTTAAACTGAGGAAACACTACAGACACAGATGTCAAACTGTAGGGGTGGACCATTTGTGGTGTCTGAGCAGAGTCACAGAGACAGCAGGAATAAAACCTTAAGTAAGCAGAACAGAGAGAGAGAGACGGAGAGAAGGAGGGAGAGAAAGAGAGAGAGAGAGAGAGAGTTGGTGAGTGAGCACGTAGAGCGTGACATTTGTGTCTATTTGTGTTTGAGAGCGTTTATGCTCGATGACTCGTTCCTGTGTCATGTGATAAGTCAGCTAATACGATTAAACTGCAACTCATCTGACCACACTGCGTCTTGTTTGCCATTCTTTCACTTTCCACACGTGATCTTCCTCTTTATGAAATCACTTGATAAGGACATCTTATTAAAATAAGCTGGACATATACCTCACACTAACAACATGAGTCTGCAGTCTTCTGTCCGGAGCCTTTATTGAGCAACACGGCTCTTTGTCCTCAGAAATCTGAGTCAGATGACACTCTGTGGCTGAGAGCTACCAAACACCAATTTGTCACCGGGGGAAGGTCACAACCTCAGACTGCAGGACAAGTTGTTGTTGTGTTACTCTGAAATAACTCTGTCTGGCAGCCCTTCGTCTTCAGAAAGGTCACGGGCAAAATCGAAGACAATGACGTAACTGAGACTAAGAAACGGCCCCGACAATACTCAAAATCTAAGTGATCTGTAGGTATAATGGATGCCTGTCTTTCATGCTAACAGTAGCTAATGTGACATACGCAGCAGGAACTGTGTAATTGTGACACAGTT
>JAPZEB010000010.1:28233492-28256115 GCA_029783705.1 Chaetodon striatus | reverse complement strand
GTGCTGACTCTGACCGCTGGGAAATTTCAGATTTATACCACATGTAAAGGGACATTCAGTAAAACAATAATTGGGGAGAAATCCACTGAGTGATGTAAATTAGAACAGATGGCTTCATATCAGCAAAAAAAGAAGATGCTTCACATCTTTCTCCACGGGTTAATTCATTCTTCAAAGAGTCTTTTCTTATTAAACATCTAAAAATGCATCACAACTGTGTCCGTTAATGAATGATAATGACACAGCACATTGCTCCCCTGGGCTAACCAAACCTTTAATTAATGGTTTTCAGAAAC
This sequence comes from Chaetodon striatus, assembly GCA_029783705.1. Lineage (NCBI taxonomy): Eukaryota > Metazoa > Chordata > Actinopteri > Chaetodontiformes > Chaetodontidae > Chaetodon > Chaetodon striatus. The sequence goes on along the minus strand of JAPZEB010000010.1, from coordinate 28,255,819 downwards.
TGTGGGGTGCTCCTCTCTGGGGGGCTCATGTGACCCAGGGGTGGAAAAATGTGGAGCAGAACTAAAGTTGAATGAATCTGATTGATGTGGAAACAATAAACAAACAAGAGGGCTTTCAAGCCAACGAGGGAACTTAATTAGGGACTGTTCGTTATTTATGAGAGGGGTGGTGCCAAATAGTAAAGGGCACTTCAAATAATTTTTAAAGCAGTGGGGAGGGAGTTGTGTTTTTTATTTGGCTTAGGGGAGGGACATTCAACTTTAAATGGTAAAATTCTGTATTTATTTTAAATACACTCCGAACTCTGAGATGACATTGGGATTGAAAGGCACATCCTTTACAAAAAAAATTTAACGTAATTACACCATTTATTGTAATAAAAAGAGACATTTTTACAGTTCTTGAACCCATCAAGAAACATTATCAAATCCTAAAATATATTTGTCTCACATGAATGACAAAGGTTTTTTTTAACATTAGCATCTTGTTATTAAATTTAAACTTTTGTTTATCAAAGTGTTTTTAAATTAGTATTAGGTCATAACGGCAGCTGTGCCAAATTAAGTATATGATTCTGGACACGGCTGCCACTTTTTTGTATGTTCAGTTTATTTAGGAAAACACTTATTATGCACACGTTGCTAATACCTGCTGTGTGCACGCAGGGGAGGGAAAAGGAAAAAGAAAGTCACACTCCAGCCACCCCCTCCTCTGATAAATAAAGCACAGTCCCTTAATGAGTTTCATTTTGACAGCAAAGCAATGACTAAAATACAGGATGGAAAATTGTTTGAATAAGAAACGATCACTCAAACATAAAGTCAGGATATTAAGACAAAGCCTGTCTTGCTGTGAGAACACTAAAAATATTGTGTTTCATTTGCAAAATAGAGAAATTTCTTGGTTCGCCCAATCAACAGTCTGAAACTCAAAGATACTCAGCTTACTGTAATGTAAGACAAAGAAAAGCAGCACATCCTCACGTTCAAGAAGCTGAAAAATTACTGGAACAATTAATCAATTATCAAAATTACCATCATTTTTTTCAATCAACTATTCATGCAGCTCTAACTTCCACAAAGGCGACTCATGTAGAGGCGAAACAGGAAGTTTGTATCCTAATGTTCTTTCAATAAAACCACATTAACTCCTATCACTGCAACTAACAGTTGTTTTCACTGTCGATTTATCTGTTCAGATATTTCAATCAATGATCCCATCACATGTTCTGAGAGCTCAAGCTGATTTCTTCATTTTGTTTGGTCTCACTGACAATCCAAAGATATTCCATTTAAAATGATGTAAGTCACAGAAAAGCAGCAATTACTCACAGTTAAGAAGCTGTAGGCAACAAAGACTCTGCACTTTCAGCTGATTAAAAAAACTGAATGATATTAAATTTATTGAGGGTTTCTTGACTAACTTATTCTACTCCACTGTTTCCCCAATATTATCAGATTTATACTGGTGTGGGGCGAGACTGTGTTTCTGCTTTCAAAGAGAAGGCATGACAGCCACTGTCGAAAATTGAGTTTAATCAATTTATGCCAGATTAAATCGAGAACAGGACTTTCTCTATTCACTGAAGGTCAGGCCTGAATGGAAGAATTCAAATAAAGCTCCAATAGTGACACACAATGTTAACACAAGCATTATAGGTTAACCACAAAGTAAAAGAAAATTAGCCAAGATCCTTAATTTTTATGAACTAAAAATATGCATATCCAGCACATGTAAGCAGAGCTGGGCAGTACATTGATACATATCATCTGGGATTTTTGGTCATATTTCCGGATCCAAATGGCTGAATTACAGTAAGTGGTGTTATAAGAATTGGAAGGACAATGTATGAGGATGCTGAGACACATCAGACCTTCAAGGACAAATGTATACATACAGATGATTATCTATTTTATATAAATTAGTATATATTTTAAATTTGGTCTACAAGAAGTCCAGAATCCTTTCAAAGTTTTCACAGTGTGATATGACAGAATACAGAAAGGGTACTTTTTAATTTTTGCCTCTGCTTTTTGCTTTTTGTCTACAATCTGTGCACAGCAACCCAAACAGTCAGCATCCGGCGTCAACATAACTTTAAAGACATGTTTCTGATGTAGCATAATAGCGCTAGTTGAGCTGGCAGCTAGCTTTAGCTAACTTGGTTTTATGTAGTCTAAATAACACTAAGTTGGCGATTAGATTTAAAAATTGTTAAGATAAATGATGTAAATGTGTATAGCTCCTGCTCCTGCTCCTGCCTGACTTCCTGCCTGCAGGGAGGGGCTCTTGTCTAGGACCAAGATGTGGATCTTGCTGACACACAGCAGGAGCAGCAGCAGCAGCAGATTCAGCCTCATCAGCACAGAGATCAGATCTGCTAATGTACTGATAAAGCTCTGAGAGAGTGATCCATAAAAAAAAAAAGCGCTTCACTTGGAAAACCCCTCAGCGATCATGTCAGCAACAGGACTCCGTGTTTGACATGCCTGATGCTGGCTTTCACTAAAAAAAATAAACAACAGTAATGACAGCTTTCATCCTCAGACATACAGTAAAGATGTACCTGCAATATCTAACCCCACAATGGCTTGCTGCTGTGTATGGGCTGACATGAATCCGTCCGCAGTTTAAACCAATACAATAATTCTAATTTGCCTGCATGGCCACTGACTGAACGGTCAAATGAGAGCACTTCAAAGTTAAAATCATCCGTGATTTCAGGCCTGCTGCCAACACAAAGCCAGATAATTCAAAGCTAATTTCACACATCACACAGAAACAGACTAGATGGAGTGTGTGTGGCCAAAATGACCAAAACACTACAAAGCACCACAGCTAAATAAACAGCACCTACAGTGTAGAGTTTTTCCTGCAGAGCTACTAAATGTTGTGCTGTGTGGCGGTCATATGACACATGGGATGCATCAGAGTCACATGCACCTTGTTGTTCTACAACATGAACTAAGTAATTAAGATTTTAACAGAGCAGTGTAATGGGCTGGGCACCTTATCAGGCTGCCCGCAGGACTGTCAACATGTTGGATTGTGGCCTGCACCTGCTGTAAACACAATGCACACGTAATTTATCCTGCTCAACAACACTGCAGCAAGGCTAGGATAGGTTATTGTTCTGTTTCCTCCTGTTACACAGAGTTTTTCTCCTGTCCTGGTGGGGACAAAGGTGACTCTACACAAATCATATTTACGGCTGAAGCCTGCATCTTTACACAGGTTGTTGTTGCTTTGTGGAGCTACAAGAGGTGACTGTAATTGTGTTCAAAGGGCAGCAAAGATGGCAGAGCTGTTCTGGAGATCTTGGAAAGTGTGCCAGGCTCCAGCTAGCAAGGAGCAAGACGACAAGACTTTACCTGGCTTTTATAAGCAAACACCAAACCTGCACAACAGTTTACTGCGCTGTTAACTTTGAACTGGCCTCTCGTTAAGACAAATAAAGACCAACTCTCACTCCCAACAAGCAGGAAGCCAGGAGGCTTCTTGTATATCAGTGGACTGTACTCACCGACGGACTTCTCCGTTTTGGTGGTGAGGTCCCGAGCGCAGACAGCGGTGCCGGGGCCACAGCTGGTTGATGGTGAAGACTCACAGAGCCTTAGTGTGTAGCTGACTTTATTATCCTGGTCTATAGCCTCCCATTTATAACTGCAACACAACAAGGAATGAAGAAGATGACGTAAAGAAGAAAAAGTAGAATCAAAGACAAACATCTTGGCAATGCAAACACTTGGCTTAAATCAGACTCACATTAATTCTCAGCTCTGCAGCATTGGATCAGTTTTAGTCTAGAGACTTTTCCCTCATTGTTGACTTACTGATTTACAGAGCTGTCATAATTTTCGAGACACCAAGGTGATGTTTTCAAAATGTTTGTTTTTTCTAATTAAACCCCAAGAGATACTCAATTAAAAATACATTATACTAAACATATTGGTAATACATTAACATAAAACAGAAAATCTTCACATTTGAGGAGGTGTTGCCAGCGAATGTTTGGCATTTTGTAATGTTTCCATTCTGCGATATTCTGTGTGCAGTGCACTCTCTAAATGATTCATTCTTGTAGAAACAAAACAAAGTGCCTTGTAGTCGCAATAGTTGATTGGCATAACAATATTCTGTAACTGTTTGAGTAGTTGTATAATTATTTCTGTCATTTTTCAAGAAAAAAATGACAAAATTATCATCTTCAAGCTTGTCACTTCTGTTGATTTGCTGCTTTTTGTTGTCTGATGTAGGAATAAACTGAATATATTTAAGTTTTGGAGAAAAAGAAACAAGCAATTTCAAGGTGTCATCTTTGGAAATTGTAACAGGTATTTTTCAATGTTATGTGACACATGAGGGATCAAACAATTCTCTGATTAATTAATAATGAAAGTAATTTTGGCTGGAGCCCTTGTGTGTTGGATATTTGTCTTATATGCTTGTTTATGCTTTGTGTTGTCACCTATGAATCACTTCCCACTTGCATAGACACTGATCAGACACTGAAGTTTTCCAGTGACTCTTATGTCTCATTTTTAAGAGTGTTGACTAAGTTTACGTTTTGTTGTCCTGCATGTGCGACAGAGTTAGTCAACAGTGGAACATAATTAAGCGCATTTACTCAAATTATTATCCACTGAAAACAAAACAAAACCAAATATTCCTTTATGTGTTGAGAAAATTTTCCTACTTCTTAAGCTAAACAAACTCTTTCAAACCCTCTTGGATCAGCTGGAAAGTGGATCGTCACACTTTTTAGAGATACATGGTTCTTAAAGTACAGTGACACTACAAACATATGATGATCTTATACAATATGTTGCACTGCTGTAGATTTAACTATCCAACAGTATATAAAGGAGTTAAAATGAGAACAACCTCAAACATCTGCAGCAGTAAAATGCAACATACACATTAATGCAGCAATAATATTAACGCAAATACATCAGACATAATGGTAAAACATTATGCTATCAATTCTTTTACTTTGGAAACTTTAAGTACATCTTTCTGATAATACTTACATGCTTTTAGAGAAGTACTTTGAATGCTGGACTCTTACTTGTAGTGGGCTATTTTCACAGTGTGGTATTAGTACTTATGGTAAAGAAAATGATCTGAATACTTCCTCTGCTTCTGCTGCCCATTGTTAGCTAGTCAAGAATATCATCATAATAGCATGAATGAATATCTAATGAAGTATTGGTGTGACCTATTTCTGCAAATGCCACCAAAACAAAGAACCTACAAGCAGCCAGCCTGGCCTTCCCGGTTAAAAGTTACCTGGTTATCATTACTGCCTTTTTGCTGCGCCTGTGTCAATATTTGAATAGCAGCTGCCTGAACAGAGCTCCAGTAACAGGAAGACAACACTGTATTTAGAGAACAGCTTTTAATCCTCACCTTAGCTTTGATAAAATGACATGGTGTTGCTCTCTGTTTTATAGCTGCTTTATGGAAAGGCTGTCATGCCGCTGTCCTTCTCTGAGTCATGTCATTTAACCAGGGCTGCAACTAAGCATTATGTTAATTACCAATCAGTTGTTTGGTCAACAAAACATTAGACAACAGAGAAAAGATTTTTGCTCCAATAATCTCAAGCCTTAAGTTTCTTCATTAAACGTCTTACTTTGGCCAACCAACATTTCCAAACCCCAAGATATTAAAGTGGAATACCAACTAAACTGAGAAAAATATGTTACTTCCATGGCCTAAGAAAGTTCAATCAATACTTCCATGGCCTAGCAAAGTTCAATCAATATTTGTGAAAATGAGCTGCTCTTTCTCTCAAAGCCAGACACCAGAGACGGAAGTCTCAAACTTGTTATGTCATATGGTCCTAAGTCTGCAGCTGCTCCATAGACAATGAATGGGAGCCTGATTTGTGGACCCACAAAACATTTGATTTCTTTTTTTTTATACACAATCGAGACTTATTCTACTGTAGTGTTCTCAGTTTAGAAACAGAGTGTTCCCATATAGTCAGAACATTCCCCTGGGTGCTCTTTCTGTCATCTAACATCTTTCTCCATTCCCTGGCTATGGAGCAGCTCCAGACTTCAAACCCTACGATATCACAAGTTCTGAGGTTTAGCATTTGGGACAGAGTTGTTTATGTTTACTAATATTTATATACTGTCTTGGACCATAGAAATAACATGTCGAAATTTTTAAAGTGGGTGTAGCTGCCCTTTAAACAGAGGCTCTCATGCCATTGTCCCTTTCTGAGTCATGTCAATTAACTATGGCTGCAACCAACCACTGTGCTCCTCACCAAGTGATGTTTAGAACATTTCCTAGATTAATTGTTTGACCTGCAAAACATAATTTAAGTGTGAGAAAAGCCTATTACAATAACTTAAAGCCTAAAGTGACTTTACCAAATATCTTGTTTTGTCCAACCAGTGTTCCCAAACACAAACTTATTACGTTTAATATAATATTAGACCAAGTAAATCAGCATATCCTGAATTTAGAGGAGCTGGAAATAACACATTTTTGCTTGGAAATGACTTAAATTATTAACAAAATATTTTCCAATTTATTATTTGGGGCTCGACAGATGCTGTTGAACCACTGTCCTCCTCTGAGTCATGTCATTTACACGTTGCTAACGTTTATTAGCTAGTTAGCTAGTTACATGACACTTTTTATGCAACGTTAGCAGTTAGCTACGGTTTAGCTTGATAAAATACAAAAATATAAATGTTATCGTCAGCTGCTTTGACTGGAGACTATTTTAACCGCGTTTTGGAGCTCATTTCATTCGATAGTAAGTTAGCTGAATAAACTTACCAAGCAGTTTTTTTTTAAGCCACAACTATTATTTTGAATCTCCATGTTAGCTAGCTTACACCGCAGAGAGCGGTGGATGAATGCAAGAAGTTAAAAGTTGATATCGTAACTGAAACAAAGAGCTGACTGTTTGTTTATGAGCCACATTCACCAGGAGATATTCGTGTCATTTATCAAGGGTTGTGATACACGGTGAGCATGTCTATAATAGGCAAATAATCCACCAACTGACATATTTTAAAGCTAAATCTAGCTTGAATATTTGTGTACATGAGATGATAAAACACTGAAGCCTTAATATGTTCCGCTGGTAGCTGCAGTGTCAGCCGGAGGTGTGTTTGTTAGCTATTACCTGCAGAGGTCCTGGTACCACGGGCTGCTGTCCTCCTCCGCTCCGGACCGGACCGACAAACATCCCAGACACAACACTAACCACACAACCAGCTTCAGAGGGGAACAGCGGTGAGATTTACACCGAAATAACATGTTTGCTGTGGTGGATAATAGTCTGTGGAGCCCCACTAAGACGACATGATACGGCAGAGTCTATCTGCTCTGGAGCAAATCAGTAGGAAGTGAATGCACCACATGACAAGGCATCACATGACTCTCATGATGCTGACTGATGCCGCTTTCATGGTCTGTGGGAAACTTGACATGTGATTTGGTTTACTGCCAAGTAAGGTTTTTACATACTGGTGAAAGAAGTATTCAGATTTTATACTTTAGGAAAAGGTAGAATCACAGTGTTAAAGTTAAAGTCAAGTAAAACTGCATCAGAATTAGCATCAAAATATATTAAGAAAAAAAATATTAAAGCACCAAAACTGAAAGTACAGAATATATAAATAGAAGTAGCCTCAGTGATGTCATCAGCATTTTTCAAATTTTTAAACTTTGAAACTTTTTTTCTCTTTTTTAAAGATTGTTATTTTGAACTTTTGACATATAACATGAGCAGAAATACAGTGTGAGCAAAATCATAGATACAAATGAAGCATTGAGAAATGAAACTAAAAGCAGAACAAAACAGGAAAAAAAGATGGCAAAAGCACAATAAATCTAACATAAATGTAAGCAGATATAAAGATATGTTTTTATAGTTGACTTGTGACAAAAGGTTCACTGAAAGGTTTTGAAGATAGTGCATACATTTATCATTTGATAGCTTTTGTTTGTCTTGTGAGGAAGAAATCACTGATATTGTTCCGTTTCCTTTAAAAATCCACAGAATTAGTTTTTTCAAATTGTAAATTCACATTAGTGATGTGAAATTTGGCAAGACGTAAAATTAGATTATTGGGGAAAACAAACAAACAAACAAAAAAAACAAAACAAAAAAAACTCCAAATCATTATTTTTGTCACAGTAATCACAGCACCAGGAAAAAAAATCTATATTAAATAGTAAAATACAAAATAGGAGCAAGTTTCAAGATGTATTTCACAAAAACAGTAATTAACATCTATGTCATACTTAACCTTTAACCTTTAAACTAAAGAAATGTTTCACTGGATAGAATCTACGGATCAGAGTTTAAACTGCATGTGCATTTACCAGGCAGGGGTGATCTCAGTAACAACACTTTACAGTAACATGAAAGGAAATAGTTTTTTGAGGGACTGACCTAAAATTCAGGATATTGTTTCTGCTGCTACCATTCTGACATTTCTTTATAATTCTCTGTCTTGTAAGGCTCCAAACTTTATGGAAGTACAGTAATATTTCACAAGGATGCTCGTGACTATGGGTTAAGGTGGTAGAGTAGGTTGTCCACTAATCACAGGATATGCAGTTCAATCCTCCGGTCAAGCTGACCCAAGGCAAGACCTTCAAGTTATTATGATGTACAGTTCAGTGTCCACATCAAGTGTTTTTTTCTTTCTCTTTAAAGTGTGCGTTTATAATATAATAGTGATGTCAATTCAAGTTAGAAAATAAAACATCCACAATACCAGTCATATACACTAGTCTGGGGTCCATCAAAGAGAGTATGAATAACAAGTACATTTTCAGTTAGACAATATATGTCCTCTGACTTTATGGCACCTGAATGCAGCATTACTGACGACAAGACCAGCGCGTCATTCACCTCCTGGTGGTATTAAGTAGTCAGGTGTTCACCAGCTAAAATAGGTATGTAGCTTTTCCAGTTATGTCCTGTATGTTCAGTATTACCTGAACGCAGCATTCCTCATGGCACAGAGCCAGGTACTTTACCGCAACAAGTGTCATATTGCGCCCTCCAGTGGTCATGTGGGACCGTCACAAAACCTCTCATCGCTCACTGAGAGAAAATAAGGCTGTGTTTTTCTATTTAGAGCCAGCTGTCCAAACAGTCAGGGTTGGAGTGTTAGGTGTTTTCCCTCAGATATATTCTCAGTCTTTATTTATTCAAGAATCTGGATGTGTTTGTTCTTCAAACTCTCTTCTTTGCATTCATTCATTCCCAAAAGTCATTCGTAAAGAGCTCATTTTTGACTTGGCAGTGGTGGATGAAGTACCTGAAAGCCACACTTGAGTAAAACTTTAAGTCATCTACTAAAATATTACTTACTATACTTAAGTATCAAAAGTAGTTTTATGATATTAAATGTAATAAAGTATTTTAAGTAAAAGTACAAGTAAAAGCTGGTAATTAAAATGCAACTGGCCAGAATTTGGAAAGTCTATATCTTCGTTACACAACTTATAGGATTTAAAGATCAAAATCCAGTTTTTCCTCGCCCCCCATTCCTTCAATCATCTGTCTGTCTCTTCCTCCCTCCCTCCTTCCTTCCTTCCTTTCCTATTTTGTGGTAAGAAACTAAGATACTTTGGGGAAATTTATCGCAGTAAATGTATACATTTTATTTAGGAGATCTAGTTGAGTAAAAGTGAAAGCTGACAGATATATCAAGTACAAACATATAAGTACAGATTCTCCCCAAAATACTTAAGTATAGTAGTGAAGTATTTTTACTTTGTTACATTACCCCACTGATGACAGTGCAGGGGTGGCAGGACATGCAACAAAGGTCCCATTCCAGATTCAGGGATAGTTTCATGACATAGTCAGCATCTTAGACCCCTCAACCATCAGGATTCCCCTCCTGAACATCTGTTTTTGATCTTCATGGCTTTCACAGTTCACTACTCTCTCACAACACGAGTATTAGAATACAATTTGAACATTTATGAATGTACCAGACACATTTATAAAGAATAAAACAATAACATTTGGACTTAAAAGTGATGTTGGAAAATGCTCTCTACAGTCCAGTTTTCAAGTCATGCTTTAAACTAAGAGTCAGGTGTGTACACCTCAAATGAAGTGTGTTGCTCACAGTCCTAGTTCTGTGCAAAAGATACATTCATATCTTTGGCAGTCTGAGTAAGCCAAATGAAGTCTTCAAATGTTCGTCTTTATAGAAAAGAAAATCCTCTTTGAGTTTCCCCAGACTAGAGTAAGAAACTGGCTTAATGCCAGTGCTTCAAGGAATTTATTTCTTAGTATTTTGGGGAATTCTGTCAAAATAATAAGGAAGAGAAAGGAACCAAGTCAAGAATTATAATGTAAAATAGAAATGTACAATTAAATGTGTATTCTGAATGAAGTGCTGTACAGTGTTTACAATGAAGGGGATGGTATGTGCAAAAATATTGACTCAAGAATGTGTAAATGTTCACAGTACAAAGACAAAGCAAAACTGAAGCTGGAGCGCCCTCTACAGTTCAGACTGAAGCTGGAGGGTCATAATTAGTGAGAAGTGATCGCACCTGTTGAGGAGCCTGATGGTTACTGGGTTGTCAGATCTCTGTCAGAAACCAGTAGAAGTCACAGTTTCTTTGTTGAAGTTTTGTTGCGCGATGTGGCTTCTGGTCTTCATCTGCACGTCGACAGGTACCTTCTGAAACAGTCAAACTGCAGACAGCCTGCTGAACAATTCTCATCATTATGTACTCTTTGTTTTTATGTAGTTGTTGGTGGTGTCCCCGTACATCCGAGCCAGGAGGCCACCAGTCACGCCCCAGGTTGGTGTTCACTGCAGTGATCTGACATTTGCTGAAAAATACAAATTATTAATGAGGAATTCTCTGATTTCTGTAGATAATGTTACTGTCACTGTGCCGTCAGCTGGTGTCGTCCCGTTAAATGACACCCACAATGTGACTAGTCCTGCCCCAGGTTGGTGCTCATTGGTTTTTAAGATTTAGGATTTCTTTTGTGTTTTAAACAATATGATTAAATACTCTGACTTTTCTAGGTATAGTCATTCCCATACTTAAACAACAGCAGGCCAGCGCAGAAACTTTAGAAGGTAAAATATGCTATAAATGTGAGATATAACAATATAAATCTATAGATGTAGCACATGTACAGTGACTGTTTTTATCATGTCATAGAGCTACAAGAGGAAATGATTGTCCAAGAGGGAGACATGCTGATGCCGGTAAGATGGAGAACTTCTTTTTTCCCACAAGACTGGAAGAAAGCTTAATTTTCACATGTTAACTGTGGTGGATGAGGTTCTCAAGTATTTTAGCAGTAGTAACACCCCAGTTTAAAAATACCCTGTTACACATAAAAGTACTAGTGCTACTATTCATGAATAATTTTAAATATATACTGAATTTTGGCAGGAAGCTCTTCTAACTATTGGCACTAAAAGACTTTAAATGATGTGAGTGTTCAAACAGCTGCAGAAGTTATTAGACGTTAAGATTTAATTGGTGTAAAGAGCATTCAAACATCAAACTAAAACGATTAAGAGTGTTTAATGGTGGTAATAATATCTATCTGTTCTGCTGTCTGAGCTTACAGGAGGACAGGAACGCTGTAATGACCCTGTGGGCAGACGCCACCGTGCCCTACATCATCAGTTATGAGCTGGGTGGGTTGTTTTTGTTGTGATTCAACACGTCCTCACACCTAAACAACACAACAGGTAGTTCTGATGACTCCCAAAACAACATACTGGTGTATGACTGTTGGAGTGTTCCAGCAACAGGCGTAAGATCGCGGTTTGGTTAGGTTTAGGAAAGGATCATAGTTTCTGTTAAAGGGACAGTTCGCCCCAAAATCAAAAATACATGCTCCACCTCTTACCTGTGGTGCAATTATCAGTCTAGATTGTTTTGCTGTGAGTTGCTGAGTGTTGGAGATCTAATATCTGACCACTAAAGTTTCTTTGTTTTCACTCCAACAGCTGATCAAGAGTTTAACATCCTTACCGCCTTCAGGATGATATCAGATTTCACCTGCATTCGCTTCATACCACGCACCACGGAGCTGAACTACCTGGAGTTCAAGACTGGAAAAGGGTGAGACACATTTCTGTTAAAGGGTCAGTTCACCCAAATTATTTTTAATAAAAGCATATTTTTCTTTTATCTTTACTGGTATCTAGCCATGCAGAAAGATTCTGTTTTACTTGCCTTAATGAGCACTTCTCAAAACCTAAATTACAAAGTCCTTTAGCCCCACATTAACATCAATAAACTTTAAAATGATCATGGTAGATTTTATGATAAAACTAACTCTTATGAAAATGTAAGACTGAAGAAAATAAAGACAGTTGAAGTAAAATTAGGAGAGGATCTCCTGTCTAGTTATAAACCGGGTGTCTCTCATACAAAACTCTACGATATCAAAGTAAATCAACTCTAAAACGTACTGTAAGCTAAAGAAATCTTATCAATCCAAGATTTTTCTGCCACCCAAACACAAGCCAGACTGATCTGACACTTTTTGTTTTTACTTTGAGTTGCTGATTTGCTCTGAAATACAAGGATCTTACTGTGAACAGTTTTTATAGGGACTGTTTCTTCAGAGGAAAGTAGTTTTACTGACAACTGAAGATTCTCAGTCATCCAGGTCTGCTACATCATAGGGCAACTGGACTTGCTAGAGTTTCTTGAAGACGTTTAAACTTTGTGTGGGTGTGAACCCTTACAGAGCCGTTGAGGTCACATGTGAGCTGTTGACTCACTCAGCCATCATGTGTGTTGTTAGGGTTAGATGGGTCCAGGTGAGAATGGATGTTTAGTCGTCTGGGGAGGGATCCCAAGACTGCATTGTACTGTAAGTGGTTTCATAGGACATCCCCTCTCTCTGTGACACCCACACAGAGTTTAAAGCCTGCGACCCCGCACCAGTTATTTAGAACTGAAGAAGCCTCTCGGATGAGAGGTGAAATGTCTTCAAGATACTCAAGTCCAGTTGCCTTCCATATAGCATTTAAGACTGAAAACCTGGGCAAGTAAATCAATCCGACTCATCTGTCTTACTGGCTTCTGTCTGCCTCTCTAGCTGTGCTTCCTTTGTTGGTTGCCGAGGAGGATCCCAGGCGGTGTATTACGCCCGCTCGTGCAGCGTGGGGAACGTTTGCCATGAGATCATTCATGCTCTAGGGCTGCATCATGAACACAACCGCAAGGACCGGGATCAATACGTCCATGTGCAGTGGCAGAGCATCATCCCAGGTAAAAGCCTCAGTATGAAAAACTAACACGAAACTATGAGTACATTTTGCAGACTCATAACTGCATTTATGTTTTTGGCCACTTGGGGGCAGAAGTCTGCACACTCAGTTCTGACATATTGTTTAGTTTAGTGGTTTAGTTTTCAGGTAAAAGGCTAAATGAGCAGACAGAAAGCATTCAAACAATACGAAGACATATCTCACAAAAATGAAACATTAAAAGTGTTTTAGATTTAGACAATCAGTACGAAACATTTGAACACAGCTCCTGTATTTTTAACATTTCTGCATGACTGCAAAAGACCACAGTGTAATGAATCATTTCTGATTTAAAGGCAGAGAAAAGAACTTCAAGGTGAGAAGGGGAAACACTCTAAACCTGCCGTATGACCTTGAGTCCATAATGCACTATGGAGAGTAAGTCCTCACACATCCTCATTTTTTTCCCTTCTATATAAAAATGCAATTACATTTGATTTACTGCAATAATTTTGTTCTGGATAACTTAATTTTTAATCTGGTTTAAGAGAATACTTTTGAACACCAGGCTGGGGTGAACAAGATAACTTAAAAGTCCATAATACACAAATTTAGCAAATGTTTTACTGCTGCATTGCAGGTATTTTTTCAGCCTAGATGGAAGTCCGACGATGTTGGCCAAGCACAGCGGAGTGCAGATAGGTCAGAGAACACATCTCAGCCACCTGGATATAGAGAGACTGAACAAACTCTACCACTGTGGTAACAACCTCTTCATTAGACTACAATTTCTCATTATGTATCTGATCTGTCTTTCCAAGCAGACAGGAAGTATTCCAACAATACTAAGCCGTGTTTTTTCTTTCAGATGAGCGGATGAAAGCCATGTATGGATGAAATCAGTGAGCGGCTCCCTGTTGGTTAACCTGCATTTGCTGCGATATTTAATAAAATCATAAAACCCTTGCTCTGTTTGTTCTTTTTGAAATATACTCGCCAGCCCAAATACACCAGATTAAATGTACTGCTGTGATGTAACTTTCAAAACAAACTACAGTAAAGGTGCAGACATTGTTTCAATATTGGGGGGAAACCATGAAACGAAGAGTTTGGGCATCCTCTGCAAGAAAATGTTGAGCACCAAACAATTAATTTCTGCATTGTGGTGATTTTTTTATGCACCAATTTGTGCCTTTCCATTTTTCACCTTAAAGGGGGGAACGGGGCCTCAGAAAGCTTACACAATTTTTTACACAAAGTTGAGTCTTTAAACCAAATTATTAGGCCAATTTTAAATTAGTTACGTCACTTAACACAAAATAAAAAACTGCAAACAAAACCAGACTTTTCATTCCAGGCTCTTCTAGAGCGGCCCTCCTATTGGGACCCTGGGTAATCAGTCCTACTTTTCCTCCTACTATGGCACCCCTGACAAATGCACATGTTCTAATCTAACAGACTTTCACTCCTCAAAATGAAATTACTTGGCCAGTAAAATGCTTCCTTATTTAAATATTGGACTGCATTATATTCAGAGTTGATCTTAATATTCTACCCTCATGTATGTAAATAGGAAGGAGGAAAAAAATAGTAACACTGCTCAATATAATGCAACTTTAACTATGACCTTGTTCTTGACAATGTCAACAAAACCTGAACATCATAAACTTTGAAATGGTAGAATTCATGACAGAGCTGTAGTACTGAACTGCAATAGACTGTACAGATGTGCCTACTGTAGTGTACTGTATGTGTGTATTGTAACCCAGGCAGGTGAAAATATACAGACCTATATGTACCTTTGACCTTGTTTTCTTTTTCTTTAAGTGACTACAATAGTTAATTATTCCTAAGATAGCAGCAGGCATACACATAACTAACAGTAGGCATTCATTCCTCTTAACAACCATTGTCCTGCCTCCTGTACATAAACCTGTCGACCTACAGTGAGCCCGCTTGTGTCAGTCTCTGTGTTGTCTGTAGGAGGAGCTATGAGAACACACTGTCTGTTGTACACTGCGCAAGAGTCGAAAGGAAAGACTCACCATCTACCATTTACTCACCTGGCTGACAGAAAATAAGGCTGTTAGTTAATGTGCGAGCAGCATTAAAAGGTAGGATGAGTCACTTTTTTTCATCATTATTTTCTGCAGCAGTGTTTTTGGCTTGTTTTGAAGTGGTCATTACTTTTATATTTGTATGTGTACATTTATTAATCTTAATTAGTCTGCGATGCACTTTTCTTTTAAATGTGTTCTGCTAATGAAGTGACAAAGTTTAATTTACCTGTTAGAGAGCTGGCACACTGAAACTGAGTGTAATCCATCTGTCTGTGCAGACAAAGTGTCAGGTTTATTTGGGCTTCTCAGATTTACCATGTAAGTGCTCTAGCTCACACACAAACAAGACTCTGTGGGACCAGCCAGGGGATGGACAGTTAAACTGTATATTTGTAATTACTTCCATTCGGACAGGATTTATTTCTCTAGGGGAGGTGGGGTGATTTTAACATTACTTGCGCTGGTTAGTACTAGTATTCTCCTTTGAGGCCTGTTTTTGGAGCCTGATTAAATTTGTTGCCTGTTTGCATTTATCAGCTATCACTGGATTTATGAGATACTGAAGAAAACCTAAAACTGTGATAATACTCAGGCAAGTTCTGAAGTGTCTTTTTTCCTTTTACGCGGGCTTATGGACATTTATCTGCGATGAATACTGGCGATAATGATACCCCCGGGAAGAGTTATTCACAGTGAATGATATCAAAATGTCTGTAATGTCTGTGCTGAGATTTGACTGAGTTACAACTCGGACAGGGGGTGCGATTTTTGACTAAAATTAATTTCATGCAGTAACTTTGAAAGCTTTGATGTAATTCCTCTTCTCTGTATCTGCTGTATCTTTAGTTTAGGATGCTGCATGGCTGCAGCCCTGGTGTTCAGACTACATGACAGAGGTCCAGAGGTGGTGAGGGAGGTGCTTCTGGAGCGAGGATGGGAGGAATATGACCGAGAAGAACAGGAGGAGGAAGACTGGAACATCTACTGGCGGGGCTCTGCGTTTCGCAACTCAGAATATCACAACCTGTTGCCATGGCAGCGCCTCAACCACCATCCCAAGACTGCTGGCATCACACGCAAGGTGATAATGGTCTTGTGTTAAAGAAATGCAGAGAGCTTTTGGTGCTGTCTGATGTCAATTGATGTACAATGATCCTGATACAGAAACTTGTGAGGGCTGTAAATGTGACGTCTTATCAGTCCGATGAAACTTCATTGCAGCATCTTTTTACACTTTCCTTAATCATCATCATAATGTAAATGCCAATAATGAGGAAAAGCACCCAACTCAGCTCTAGCTCTACTTCTACATTCTTTAACATTTGTGTTAGTGTATGAGGTACTGTAGCAGCAAATAACATACATTTTGCAGTGCTGATCTAAGCACAGCTGCAACAACTGCACCAAAATGTTTTTTATTCCTACAAAAATCAGGAAATAAATATAAAAAGCAGAAAGCAACAAGCCCTTTCTTATTCTATGCACACATTCTGAGAGGTTTATCCTTGATCTCCAGACAACTGAAGTTATTTTTAACTTGAAAATTAGGTGCAAAGCCTCTCTTTGTCACCCTGCTGAGAAAGCACAGCCCCTAGTCTTGTTATTTATACAGAATTTACACCAGGCGTTAAAATGTGATCTGTATCTGGGTGTGATATTCGGACACATGCAAATGCGAGGTGTAAATGCAGAACACATTAGAATTTGAATGAGATCAGATCAGTCAGACAAAATATGGAGGTGATCACATTGTGATCAGATCTCAGCCAGGTGTTAATGCGATCTGTGCAGCAACCACATTCTTAAGAAGAAAATACAACTAGCAAGTTGAAAGGTCACCAGACTCCGCCTCCTCCTGCTATCTTAAAGGGGACCTATTGTGCTTATATGGTATGCTGCTTATACTGTTGCAGTGTTGGAAGTTCATATCAAACACTGACAAAGTTACAAATAATGAGGTAAACAGACGTAAAACTAAGGCTTCTGACCGTTTTGAATAATCTAGCATTTTCCAGCAGTTGTTTTTTTTCTATTTTTGAGACAAATTCATGATAGTCTCAGAATGAGGGTGAAAACAGGTGCTCCAAGCATGGAAATATGATCCGGTAGAAACCTAAAAATACAAGCCTGAACCTGAAAATGAACATAATATGGCTCCTTTAAGGAATCCAGCAAGTAGAGAAGCGGCTAGCAAGTTTTCCTTCTAAAAAGGGCTTAGAAATGAATAACGTAGAACGTAGAATTGTTTCCTTTAAGTTGGACGCACCATGTCTATTAACAAATCTGCCAGCCCGCCCTTCTTGGCATTTTGGGATCTGGTCATGGTGTGGGCACAATCCAGATAACAAGGTATAAATGCAAACACCGACTAATCAGATCAGATGTCATTGTTCAGAGACAGATCATTCACAACTTTAAAACCAATCACAGGTGAGGTGAATAACATTCATGTGGATGCCACCTGACACGCTCCACACACCCAACCGCTGTTGCAGACCAAGTACACACTCTTATGGCATAAGCACTCCCTGATGGCAGTGGCCCCCCCAGCAGGACAAGATGATCCATGTTATTCACCTCACCTGTCAGTAGTTTTAATGTTTTGGCTGATCGGTGTATGTTTATACCAGGTGTAAATGGGACCAAAAAATTTAAAATAATCTCACTCTAAAAGAATGATTTGTCTTTTTTTCTTTGGAAGGACTGCTTGGCACGCAACTTGAGGAGAATGAGAGCCACATCTGGTTCTTCTCTCTATGACTTCAGTCCCACTGCCTTCATCCTCCCCAATGACTACACCCGCTTCCTGTCTGAATACAACAAGCTGCGTTTGACCAAAGGTCCGGCAGTCTTCTGGATATGTAAGCCTGTGGATCTCTCCAGAGGAAGAGGAATCTTCATCTTTGAGGATATTAAGGACTTGGTTTATGACTGCTCTGTGATCGTACAGAGGTACATTTGTAACCCTCTGCTGATCTCCGGCTACAAGTTTGACCTGAGGATCTACGCGTGTGTGAAGAGCTTTCATCCACTGACTGTTTACATTCATCAAGAGGGCCTGGTGCGTTTCTCCACTGAGAAGTACAACCTGTCATCTCTGCATAACCTGTACGCTCATCTCACCAACACCAGCATCAATAAGTTCGGCCCCTTCTACAAGACTGAAAAAGAGCTAGTGGGCCAAGGATGCAAGTGGACCATGAGCAAGTTTAGGCATTTTCTCCACAGCCAAGACATCAATGAGCTTCTTCTGTGGCAGAGGATCAGCAACATCGTCACTCTGACCCTCCTCACCATCGCTCCTTCTGTCCCCTCGTGTCCAAACTGTGTGGAGCTGTTTGGCTTCGACATCCTAATTGACGTCAAGTTTAAACCTTGGCTACTGGAGGTCAACTACAGCCCTGCATTGACTCTGGATTGCCAAGCAGATATTACCGTGAAGAAAGGGCTAATCAGCGATCTAATTGACTTGATGAACTATACATTGATTGACAGTCTGAGAGAGAAGGCTTATCAGAGACAAGGGTACAAGCAGCCTTTTTCTCATGCTAACCACCCCTCCAAAACTAAATTACAGAAACGAAGAAGTGGTAGCCAGTTCTCTCAGATCCTCCCTCTAATAAAGACTCATCACCTGCCTAAAAAGATGAACCAAAAACGATCCAAACAACATGCTTTTGTAGCTGACTACCAAAGACACCTTCCCCCTGTTGACTTAAACAAGATATATGCCACCAGCAGCAGAATAGTGAACACCACAGCCAACAAAACCCACACCAACAAGACCTTAAACATGATACTCGGCCCGCATTCAAGGACAAACGTGTCAGTTGTAAACAGACAGACATGTCCAGCTCCTGCACCGTGGCTGACAGACAACAGGAGTCTTCATGTGTCTGAGGTTACAAACCATGACAACACTGAAACAGAAGCTGAGATGGAGTTCTCGGAAGAGACAGACGTTTCCTCTTCGATACATGATATCCCAGTCAACGGGGTGGGACTCAGATTCCCTGCTGTGTCCTGCAAGCTCCCAAACATTTACAGGTATATACAGTGCTGTTGTAGAAATTCTGTGGAGTGCTGTTAGACTCCAGAATTTAACATTACTAGTGAAGATTAAAGAGACATTTCAATCAAGTGTGCATTATTATATTATATGTCCAACTAGAAACGTGTGGCGTGCATTTTTCTCCAAAGACTCTGCAGTCTGCCTGTATTTTCTTATTTTCAGTGTTTAGGACATTTATAGTGCTCAGATTGGGTCTGTGCTTTGTTAAAAAGGTAGCAATGTCTGTCTTGTTCTTCATTTCAAACACATTCCCCAAATAACCACTCCACCTTTTGTCCTTCTGCTCCTCAAGGAGGGGTCTACCTCTACCTGTTTGACCACCGAGCGTCCAACCTGGCTTGGCCCGAGTGGATGGGTGTGATCCATGGCTACGAGATTGAGTTTGTCTTCGGCCTGCCACTGGAGAAGAGGCTCAACTATACCCAAGAGGAGGAGAAACTGAGCCAACGCATGATGAAGTACTGGGCCAACTTTGCACGAACTGGGTGAGGCATCACAGACTGAGAAAAATGAATCTGCTCTGACCTGATGAATTCTAATGAGCAGCAGAGAGAAAATACAGTAGAGAAGATGGACCAGTCCATCTTGATTAGGTTGCTTAGCTACAGAGATGAGCTGGTCAGCAGAACAGACCAGAAGTTACACAGTCAGGTTACCGCAAAGCAAAATTTTCCTCTATGCTGTAAGAGCTGCAACCTATGTCTAGTAGTGCAGACTGTTTATTTCTCTGTCAAATCAAAAGGATACGTCTGGGGAATCCCATGGCATTTTACTACACAATCTCGCTCCCAGCTCGTCAAATATCGCCATTTGGACTTTCATGTCTACACGCTAGGTATCCTGGGTGTGTCTGATGTTGATTTTCAGGGATGTCGTGTCAAAACACCTCGTATTTACATTTGTATCCTTGTGCAACAAAAAGCCTGTTGTTAGGTTTGGAATATAACATCGTGGTTTGGCTCTACATTCATATGGAATGTAGGGATGCACGATATTTTTTTTATTTTTTTGTCTCTTCTGTGGTGGAATTAACATCATATTTTGCATGCATATTCTTACCGTGATTGCCCACCAGCAGATTTGGACATGAAATAGAATATTTTTTAATGTACGTAATAGTCATTCATCGTGCTAAATAAGAAAAAGCCTGGTGGCCGATTCTGATAGTTCACTTTAAAGCCAACGTCTGCTGATACAGATGATGTGCTGATATTATCATATTTCATGAAATTTCAGCTAGTGCCATTATCAGGTCTAAAATTTGATTTGTCCAATATTTTCCAAAACTAATGACGTTCCCCTTAGCCTCAGCTGTATTTGTGCTAATAGATTTTGGCTTGGTCTCGGTTCCTCTCCCAGCGTTAGTTCCTCACAGTACCTTAACAGGTAGATGTTTAAAAGGCAAAGTGAACCTCATCTGCTGAGCCCAGTCAGATGGTTCCCGACAGCATCTCATCTTTTGTGATCAAATTATTTAGATCAGATACATTTAGCAAATGTATGCTTCACAGTGATTAAAACAACCAGTTTTCCAGACATTTTGTCTATATCAAAATGTTACTTCCATCCTAATATTACTTTAAGTATTACTTCTGTCTCTCCACAATTTAAAAATAATGAAGGCCCCTAATCTAATCATGTCTGGACAGCGTAATGTCTTTTTCTTCTGTCTTAGCGAGTGAGTAATGGCCCTGCTGCAGTAACAGCACAATGCTGATGCCAGGCTTTCAATAAAACAGCCATATACTGAGCTGTTTTTCTTCCAGTTGAGCACAGAATTTTTTATTTAGTTAAACTTTGAGGAAAAATATGGACTAGGATGCACCAGCTATTTATGGATTCATTCCTCCGTTTAAGTCTTTCCCAAATTCTCAATGACTACTAGTTAATTTCGAACTAGTCATTTACAAAATGAGGTTACACGATTAAAAATTAGGAATTGCCTCAGCTACCCAAGTCTGATATGGAAACATCCATAGCACTGTTCAATCAAAAGCAATCAACTATGTAAACAGGAAGTAAACTAATGCCAGCATCACAAGTTTTATTTAATACTTTTTATTGTCATCATATCATTTCATGTATCTTACTCAGTATGAAGTTCATGTGCTGATGACATTTCTTTTTTTTAAGTGAGAAATTATGGGAATAATAATAATAATAGTAGTAGTAAATTTTATTTATATAGCACTTTTCTTAACAATAGCAACAAGGCAGATAAAATAAGCGAAGAGGAACACAGAGGTAAAAGCAGAAGTACATAGTAACAATAGAAGGTGCACAATAATAGTAATAATAGGACAATAGATTGCACAGGAGTAAAATAATGATTTGAAAAAATATAATAAAGAATAACATCAATTAATAGGTGTTAAAACAGTTAATAAAACATATCAAACATTTTCAAAAGCTTTCACAAACAGCAAACAGCAAAAGCCCGATCACCCATTGTCACAAGCTGTGACCTGGGAGTGACCAACAGGGCTCCGTCTGCAGATCTTAAGGGTCGAGGAGGCACATGCCGGTTCAATAATGCAGATATTGAACTGGGAGCAAGGCCATTTAATGCCTTAAACATAAGTAATAAAATTTTTAAATCGATACGAACGTTAACTGGGAGCCAGTGCAGGGAGGCAAGCACAGGAGTGATGTGTACCTTTTTGTCCCAGTAATGAGACAAGCAGCAGCATTTTGGACCAGCTGGAGATGGTGAAAGGAGCCCTGGCTGATACCTGAATAAAGTGTGTTGCAGTAATCTAGTCGAGAATATATCAAAGCATGTATAATATATAATCAGTTATTTGTATCCTTTATTGATTCACTGTACAGAAGGGAACTGTTTTTATTGATACACAGCACAATAGTAATGTTTTAAATCCCCCCCCCCCTTTAGTAGCCAGTTTCAGTGTTTTTATTTTAACTCTTGTTTTTTATTGTCCCAGACAAATGC
>JAPZEB010000010.1:28208872-28233392 GCA_029783705.1 Chaetodon striatus | reverse complement strand
CATGCATTCATAAAGCTACAGCCTGTTCCAGCGTATTCCTGGAAGAGCTTGTTTGTTTCACCTCACCCAATAAAAAAAATGTCCCACATACATGTAGGCAGCAAATCAATGTACTCTGCATGTGGGTAGGGAGCTCATTCAGGCTGCTAGTTTTCGTGTCTGTGCGTGCTACCGATTAGATTTAGCATAATTTTACTAGGCAAGAGTCCATGATCTGAACTCAAGTTAAGCAGCAGAGAGCTGCAGGGGTAATAAAGTTTCATTTTCAACATGGCCAGAATATGATTAATGGCACCAGAGCCCTTCTGGGCGAATCAGAGGTAAAGGTCAGCTTGACTAGCAGGTTTTATTTTCTCATTAGTTGATCTGACAGTCATTTCCTTAAACCATCAATTATTCCTTTCGTCTATAAAATGTCATAAAATAGTGAAAAATATCCACAATTTTCTAGAGCCAGAAGTGTATGTATCATATCACTACATAATATTATTATTATCATTATCAAGACCAACAAAAGTAGTAAATCCTCATATTTTAGAGGCTGGAACCAGCAAATGTTTGGTGCTTTTGTTTGATTATTAACTGAGACTATTAATCTATTATCACAATAGTTGCAAAGTGAAAAAGAACAGTCATCAAATTAGACCAAATGAGTCATTTTGAGATGCAGTGAGAAACCATGCAAATATCACTTAAGCCGATTTGACATAGTGTGATGAGTGACTACTTGCTGTTGTCAAATCGAAATTCTGAATCAAGGTCTATAAAAAGTCGTGTTTAGAAACCAGTGTTACACACAATGTTATTAAAGCCCCTGTGACAAGCTATGAAAATTCTGACTTTGTCGACTCTTAGGCTAAAGATAAAACTAAAATTACTGCCGTGCGAACCTGTCAAGGTGCAGTTACAGTTGACATCTACGTCTGTGATGACATGGATGCTTCACATATATCTTCCCCCCAGCAGCACAGAAGATCTGTACAATCAGCACAATTTCAAGGTGGGCACCCAAGATCAGTGTCACCAATTCAGTATCTGACCAAATATCTCCCCTTCTGTTCCTGAGATGTTGAGTAATGTTTTTGCAGAACATTATGATGTTACAGTGAAGTTGACCTTTGACCTTTTCGATGAAAAATGTTAGCACATCATCACTTTATCCTCTTAGACATTTGTAGGAAATTTGTACGGCCAAAAACATGTTTTGTGAGGTCAGGGTGACCAATTCTAATCAGTTCAAATTCTCAAAACCAATTGGATGTTTGTGCCAAATTTGTATCCTTGAGGCCCTCTTGAAATATTGCATTCATTAAAAGGAGATGGATACAAGGTCACAGTGACCTTGACCCTTGATCATTGTACTCTAACGAGTTTATCCTTAAGGCCAAGTAGTAGAGTACCAAATGAGATATCGCCTTTGCGAGAATGAGATAGATGGGGTCACAGTGACCTTGATCTTTGACCACCAAAATCGAATCAGGGTGGATTCTCGTCACGAGACGGAAGCTTCCGAGCAGTGTGTGTAGCTTGGAGCTGGGACTCAGCATTACCGCTGTTCACTCCTGCGAGAATCTCTTCAACTGTCCACTGTCTAGAGGCCTGACAGTTTTGGGTTCTTTCTTGAAGAGGGGAAGTCGCCTTGTCAGGAAACGCTGACACATTTCTTCTCTTAAACATTTGGTTATCTTTCTTCGCCTTACGTTCACCTCGATGTTCACCTCCACTCTCCTGCATCTAAGTTAATTGGCATCTTTGCCTTTCATCACTGAATCTGAGTGGACGTTTATACCAAATTTGAAAAAATCCCCTTAAGGTCTTCCTGACAAATCGCATTCACAAGAATGAGACGTATGAGGTTAAAGTTATCTTGTATTATGATGACAAAAATCCAATTATATCAGCTTTGAGTCTACATGGAAATTTGTGCCAAACTTAAAGAAATTCCTTTAAAGCTTTCTTGAGATATCACGTTCGCGAGAATGAGACGGACAGATAGACAGACAACTAGAAGACAAAATGCCACAGCTATCACCGGTGGAGAGGCATTAAACAAACCATTAAAACAGGGATAGTAATCCATGCTGCTGCCTTAAAATGACACCTCAAAATCTACTGGCAGTGCATTGAGTCTGTACCTGAAGCCTGGGATCATCTTGGCAAAGCCTATGACCTTCTGAATGCTGTAGGAGACCAGGTCAGCCAGGTGGGGCAGCATGGAGAGCTTTGTGTCCTCCTCACTGGAGTCTGGACTGCTTGCGCCGTCCTGGTACATCATTAACAGGTTGCTGAAGTTCATCTTGGTGTCCACAGACTCTGTTTGAGGAGGAGATTAGGAGACAAAATGAGTACAAAGGAAGAAAACAAGGAGAGGGGAGGGGCAGAGTAAGGAAGCGATTAAACGGAGGCTTTCTGAACACAGAAATAGCAAAGAGCCAGAGACAGGTTAAACCAGGTGAGACAACAGGTGAGCTCACAGTGGCGTTAAAATAAGCATCTCAGTGGAGAATTACAGCCATGAGTACTGACTACTGACTGACTTTTACAATACATTTTTCAAGAAAAGGTTTTAAAGGTTCTACTTGAATTTTTAAGGAACATTAAGAAAAAGACCTGTGAATATGCTGTTAAATCCACAAAACAAGAACAAAAACATTTCCTGCTTTCAGAATTGCACCAGTCACTCTCCATCCTGTCATTCTGGTGCAAACTAACACACTAAGATGGATATCTGACTGCAAACTACTGAACAGTATCTATGAGCAGGAACAAGGACACACCAAGGACAATACTATCAATAGAAAAATGCACAACAGTCTTCACAATGAATAAAACATTAAACACAATGGATTTTATGCCATGAGCGTAACAAGTATAGATACATGTGCTTGTTGCTCCTGTGAGGAGCCTGGCTGGGTAAAACAGAAATGATTGTGCAAGTGTAGATGTTGAATTAGATATAAGAATCTCCAGGCATCTCATGATTCGATTCTGACGGACAAGAACACAAGTCAGGCTTTTTTTTATTTTTTTTTTTATTAGTTTTTAGTCAGTGCACCTAGAATATAGTGACTATTAGCCAATTTGCTAGCATGCAGGTTGCATTACTAGAACAGCTAACCTGTAACTTACAGCTTTCAGGTGATTTGCTAAACGTGTTGAATATCTGGCACTAGAGCATTTGGGGATAAACTTCACAAATTTTGAAACTATTCTAAATGTCTGACTTTCTTGCGTATCTATAAGCCTGTTGCATGTGGTCAAACTGCCCCAGTTTCAGCAATGCTGGACTTCTAGTGACTGATGAGAGGAAGTCGAAGTCACAAAACTATCACAGAGTTTACATGTCTTTGTCTGAGAATAAGTAATAATAATAAATGTTGATGCGTGATGAATAATCCTGCATTACTATTTCTTTATTTATATGTAAAAAGAGCAGTCATATATTGATTTGGACATAAATTACCATGTTAACAATTAAAGCTTCAAAGCACTCTGGTCAGACCTAAACACGACACACATTTACAATGGTTAGGTTTCACCTTTCAATTGGTTTGTCTAAAGGCAATAAAAATGTCCAATACTGGGAATTAATTTCAGATTATTGACTTTTTTGCATCAAGACTAGGGGTCGCTGTTGTCATTTTTACAGTCAGCACCCGTATTGTGCAAGCAATTGCACCATTGACCAACAAACACCTGGTCTTAAGTCAGAATGGCACAGTATTTTCCTGCTATTTAGCAACTGTACCTGGCTATTAAAGGGCAGGGGAGATAACACTCTGATTGGTTGAATTCATTTTACACCCAAAACACTTCTATGATTAATTAAGGGACTAAATACGTCTTTTCCCTTTGGACACACCCTAAATGTACCTGCACTATGCACTTTAGATGATGCTCTAAAGATGGTTTCAGTTGGGGCTCCTTATATTTTCAAAGAAAATCATGACGCATCTAAAGAATTATTTATCACACTCCTACGTTGAATGGGCTTTCATTAGTACACTGAAACTCACGATAAAAGCAAGATGGTTTATGCTTCTATGTGTTTTCTACAGAGCAGAGGTTCTCACGACTGTGTCCTTGGTGAAGTTAACCTTTTAAGCATGAAAGAGAACAAGGACGGGAGGAGAGGGACTCTGCATCTCACCCGGTGAGTGGTTGAATGAGTCAGAGGAGGCATCAGACAAAGAGTGAAGGGAGGCGGCTCTGCTGGCACTGCGTGTTACTGGGCCTTCACGCACTGGAGGCTGTGAACACACAGGGAAACACAAATTTTAAAATCACAGTATATTACTGTAAAACATTCCCAACTTAACACTGCTGGGCTCCTTCTGCAGGGAGGGTTTAAAATTAAGTACAAAAAAATCACCACACGCCAGGAGTCGGTTCTTACAAAGCAGGATCACTAGGCTACCTGGATTTGGAGTTGTTCTGTTTACTTTGGCCCATGTTCCACATTAGGGGGAGGTTTGGGTTTTACTCAGCGCTGTTGTCCAGCTAACTCAGTAGATCCTGCTGTGTAGAAAGTTACATTTACACAAAGATTAAAGTTAAAAGTCTGTTTCTATCGTCGTGTTCTTACACGAAGTGCATCCCCTTTTTTATGTTAAAGAAAACAATTGTGCATTTCCAAAGCATGGCCTAAAGATGAAAAAGCTTCATTTTGTAAGGTTTACTCTTGCAAGTTCAAAGTGACACCCACAACTCAACATGTGGGTGGTTGTGGCCGTCTGCACAGTGTGTCCTAGAATCACACTTGACAATAATAAATCACAGACGAAGAGAAAATGTGTTTTGAGACTTTCTCAGACGTTTCATCTAATTTGCATCCTCCATCTCATTTACTCCGGACGACCCACTTGCTGTGGTCCGCAGGGAGAACGTCATCTGAAAGTATCAAGTTCATGACGTGGAAAAAGAAAATACGATGCCGCTGTCGGGTGGATAACGCCTTCGGTGACTCATGTTACGGGTGTCGAGTAAATTGAAAACACACACAGGCGATGGTGGCTGACGTGCTGGTCTGAAGTAAATATGACTGTGGTTACCGACATTATTTAAAGCTATCTCAAGATCAAAGGAGCGGTGTTGAATCCCACACACAGTAAAGCCATTTAACACCACGCATTAATAAATCTGGCTGTCACTAACTGTGTAAGTGCCTCGTGTGATCTTAATTGATGTGAAGATCAGAGAGGATAAATTAAGAATAGAGCAGTCAAGAACACAAAATGCAATACAAGTTGTTTTTTTCTACAATGGTCTCAAACATAGAAACCAAAATGTAGACGTGATTGCACTCTTAAGCATGTATCACATACAATATACTTAGACCAAAGCCACTTACCAACAAAATGGCATAATTATCAAACTGAAACTATCAGTTGTTCATTCACACACATCACTTGTGTTGATCTTTCTGCTTGAAACATAAAACACAGTTCCTGAGCCTCAGAATATTTGTGTTGCTAGGCAACATCTAGCTAAACAGGAAGGGGCTCAAAAGGACGAACCAGCAGTTTTAAAATCCTGACAAACAGAGAGTGCTATTGTCTACACAGGCTGCAAAAATGTGCCTCAAGTCTATTTCCTTTTGACTTCAGACTGTCAACTTCACTGTTGCTAATGAAGGGGCAAAAATATGTGTTAATCAACCACCAAAACCGACCCAACCCACGAACTCCCAACTTTAGGCATTACAATAGCACAATAATCAGGACTGAGGACTCAGACAGAGGTCAGAGATGGTTAGGCCTGAGCGATGCAGAGGTCTCCAAGGCGTGTGTGTGTGTTTGAGGGACAGAGAGAGGGGAAGAGAAGGTGTAAGGTGGGCTATTGCATGCAATGTTTCTGCAGGCCTAAGTATTAATAACTTACTCGGAACGCTGCTTTGTCACTCACTGAACCTGTGATATTTATATAACATTATCATCATTCATTGACTTATTTATACATTATCTGTTACCACTTATTTTGTTAAGGGTCTCAGGGAGGCTGGAGACTATCCCAGCTGACACTGGGCAAGAGGCGAGGTACATCCCACAGAAGTTACTAGACTTTCACAGGGCTGACATATTAGCCCCTTTCACACTGCCAGATTTTCGGCAAATGTTGGGCCGTTTTGCAGGCAAGCTGCAAGTGTTTAGACATACAGAGCCGTATTGGCGAGTTGATCCGAGGCACCCAATTTTCCGCTGCGTAGGGGTAAACATATGGGAGGGACTGTTGATGACTTGTGGGAGGAGCTGTTGATGACGCCGCATGTGCGACCCACTGGCAGTGGACTTAAAAATAGGAAACAGCTGATAGCAGGAATGAGCAGCTAGTAGCAAGAGGGAAACGCAAACAACGTCGACAACAACCTGAAAGAAACTGTAAAGATGAGCAACTGGGGAGACAAGGAATTGTGTGCCCTCCTTGCCCTTGCAAACGAAAAGGCCGTTAACCGTCAAATGAGCTGTGTCTCTTCTCTCTCTAAGAGAAAGTTGACAGCAATGACGTGTTCATTCTGTCTGTCTGTGTGTCTTTCTGTTGATCTCCTTCACCCCTGTACAGCGCTATGGACAGTACCACTGCCTCACACAAACTCTAGCACACAAACAGCACTGAATGAACAGGTCCTTTTATAACATAAATGCTAACGTCAAGTCAAGAAGACATATTGTTTAATTGGGTCTTTTAGCTTTTTGGGCTGGTGTCACAAAAATGGAAACTAATGTCACATGAGACTTTGGATCAATAAGCAAAAAACAAATAAACAAAAAGAAAGATTCAACTATCAGTCGACAACAGGCAGAACTTGACGATTCAGATTTTTCAATGTAAATTCTTAGTCAGGGTGACCCCTGTTGAAATAACTATTATTATTACATCATTCTTGGTTTTAGTGGCAACCTTTAATTTCTCTTGACTTACATGCTGTTTTGGAAGCTTGGCCAAAGACGAGATGTTGAGCATTATGCTAAAAATACATTTTGTGGCTTGAAAACGGTAAAATGTAACCCAATTAAGTGTGTTTCGTGCAAAGAAAGGCTTTTCAAAAGGTCCAACCAATTTTATACCATAACAAACAAATGTGATTGTTTCACAGTGGGAATCACAGACCAGTAAGGACAGAGGGAACCACGGCACTAAATGGACAACATATCCCTCCGCTCAGAGTTGGAGACTTCATTAGGACATTCCCATTTAATGTGGCCACTCTGAGGGCCTCACAGCATGAACTGGATGTCAAGACAGTCATACAGGAGCTACACAAGCTCACTGCTCAGCTGGCCACAACGGGCAAGAAGCTAAGGAGAAAAGAGAAGGTGAAGGAGGAGACAGGTGGGGAGAAAGATTTTGATTCACTGTTGTGGGGGCCAAAGGATCCTCCACTGCTCAGTCAATACTTCAAACCCACTTAGAGTGGCAATTTATTCTTTTTGGATTTGTTGCTTAACCCTGCCTTTTTTTTCTTATATTTTCTTTTCAGTTTCTTTTAAATCAAAGAAAGTGGAACATATCACACCTTAATGCCAAGTATTTTCTCAGGAAAATTCTTCCAGACACTCTGGGGTGAATTCCCAAAAGGACTGCAAGGCTTTGCAGCTGCGCAAATAAGCTATAAAGAAACTGTAATTCTCAAAGCACCCGCAAAGAGTGGAATGCACCCCTAACCCTGCTGCCAAGAAAATAGCGTCTATGCTCATGTGCTATTTGCACATATTTAAATAAATAAATATGCATACATTTGGTGCTAAATTGGATCCTTTTTATGTAAATGAGGCTCAAATAGACACAGTGATCGATGCTAATAGCCACATGCTGTTATGGTGAAATTATTATCATCATAAGAGGGTTGGGGTAACTTTATAGTGATATGCCATCTTCTTTTGCAGTCGGAGGGTGTGCGTTTAAAAACACTCACAGATTGAGAATCCCAAATACAGTTTCTCTTTGTCCTGTCTGAATTCCTAACCTAAGGTTTTAAGGAATGCCTCTGCACCTTGTTGGTCAGGACCTGTAGCTCGTGGTCTGAAAAGTTCAGTTTTGTTCTGCCAACTGTGTTCTTGGTGCAAAGACAACATATCCACATGGATAGTTGCAAACAAATGCAAAAAAGGGCAAATTGCACTTAGCTGTTAAACGTTATTGTTGTGTTTGCGCTGTAATCTTTAATTCAATGTCTTTTGTGAATCGGACCTTGATGCAAGGCTGATAGTGTTGCAAATGATGAGCAATTCATAGTGCAATGAGCAGCCACAATCTATTCTTTAGGAATTCTCACAACATGTCGAAAATTGCTCATAATTATTTAGAATAATTGTGATTTCACTTATCAGTCTTTTTTTTTTATTAATAGTAAAATAGTAATGAATTACTTGCTACATGAGGATAAAATACAAAGTTAGATCTACAATGTGAAAACATCTCTAATTTCTGACCATAATTTTGGACCATAATACAAAAGGTATGTCCTCCCAGCACTATAACCCCGAATACACACACGACTCTCCATCCCACACTTCCAAATATAAACACACATTCATTAAAGATGTCAGATGGTAACTTTGTGCTTTTCCTTGATGCGTACTCTGCCTGATGCGTACTTGGTTTCCTGTCGTCCATTGGGGTAGATGGTCTTAACTGTCCCATCAGGATACTCTCTTCTCTTGTACTGGGAAGTGTGGATCTCTCTCTGACCACTGGGGAAATCGACCATCTTGTCACCTGACCTGGATGAGAGGATGATCCAGAAAAAGCAGTGAACAAATGACTTCTTTAAAGGGCAAATTTGCTATTTTTCAACCTGGACCCTATTCTCTCATGTTTTTGTGGCTTAGTGACTAATGGGAACTACAACATATGAAACTGGTCCGATATTGAATGAGACTGTGGCAGACGCCAGTAGCGAAACAGGCTGCAATGTAATCATTTGGGGCAATTGTGCACCATCAATTTACTTTCACTCAAAGTGCTTGTTTTGGCCACTAACAGGCTCAAAATATTATATTTATTGTCTGACAACATTGTTAAGGATCGCTACAGTGATGGACCTTTTTTGCTAAAGACTTAGATACTTTTTGTTAAACTAGAAACAGCCCCAAAATTGCTGACCACACGCCATTAAAAAAACAAAACTGTAATTTTATCATTGTAAAAAAAAGCTTCATTCAAAGTCAACAGAGGTAAACTAAAACCCTTGCTTTGCCCAGTTAGACCTGATAATATGCTGCCTCTATACATGCTAAAATTATTGTTTATTTAGGTGGAGGCTGGTGGGTTTGGTGATGGCAATTCTGGGGCTGTTTCTAGTTAAACAAAGAGGATCTTACTTCTTACAAACAGGTCTGTCTCTACAGGGATCCTTTCCATGATGTTATCCCACACTTAAAATAACAGTCTGAAGAAGTTGTAGTGGATGTGAATTGCCCCACCTGGTGACACTGTAGCCTATTTTATGGCTGCCAGCCGTAGCAGTCTCGGTCAATACGGGACCATTTTGTAAAACTTTTGTTCCCATTACTCACTTTGACACAAAAATGTGTTAAAACAGGATCCAAATTGAAAAATATCAGTTACCTTTACAGCCTTAAATTTGGCTCCTAGCAATGTTTTCATGAGTAACATAACCACAACGTGTTAGCATGTACTTTGTTCACTGATACTGCATGCGGTAAAAGGGAGAAGTTCATTTCATTGTTCTAAAAACAACAGGAAGTGAGATATTGGCCCTTTGATCTACCCACTAAGCAACACCCTCAGCAACTGAGGCTGACACGCAGCTCATGGAAGATAATTAGGTGCACTAATCTGATTGCCACAACTTGCATCAATATCCGTCCTCCTTCTCAGACATAATGCGTGTTTTTAGATTCTCTGTAACTTACACTTTCAGATGATATATTGTGTCGAGTGTTCACAGTGAACAAATGTCCATAAATCTGCTCAGAAATCACAGAAAAAAAGATGCTCTTTATAACTCCAGAACTTCCCTAAGAGCCAAAACGTTTTTAATTGTTAGTTGTTTTTGCATCTATGGACACTTGAGTAACAACAGCTAAGTCTGACAGCTAAGTCAACATATTTTTATTGACTCCATCCCCTCCTCCTCCTTCTAAGTTGCTTAGAAGTTTTTTGGGAAAAAAATGTAATTTTTTTTTTTTACATACTACTCATTGATCAACTGAACTGTATTTGCATAAATACTCTTTTATTGGCATACCCCACATTCAGTCATAAATAGAAACATTACGAGTATACTATTATTTTTATCTTCCTAAACCCTGCTAACCTATCAGTGGCTCAGTTATTACACGCTCATGCTACGTCGCCAAATGTTGTTCAAAGCCATTTTATATTATATTCTATTGGAGAACTCAGAGTTTTCAAACATACTAAAAGTGGAAGGAGAACATTTTGTCTTAGATGTGTATAAAATTATGCAAAAAACAGAGACTTTAAATGTGTCACTCACAGACTAACGAATATGACACTGTCAGACAGTGGGGATCAAGTTGATTTTTCCATTCCATCAACTGTATGTTAAGATTTCGTTATCAAAATTCCATTACATCCCCTAACTGATTACCTCATGGTGTAGTAATATTGTTTATTTATTTATGAGGATACCTGTTGGCTGCCACTTCAGTGACAGTCAAGACTTCCTGGGTTCCACTGGCTTTCTGACCCTGCAGACACCCTGCAGCTGATTCTAAAACAAAGCCCTGACTTAGCCTTACGGTGAAAGCTGAACGATGGTGCCATCAGAGTAGATTGTCCTCTCGCTGCCGTCAGGCTCCAAATACTTGATGGTCTGGTCTGGAAATAAGATCTCTCTCTTCCCCCCAGGGTGTCGCTTCTCTGTTACAGAAGGAGACATATTATAAATGAAAGGCTACACTGTAACTGTAGATATAACCAAAGTCTGTAAAGTTTTTCTGTCAGAGATGTTAACCAACAGTAATAAAACGTGTTTTAACGGATATGTACTGTTATACGTATGCCAGTCTGTCAATAAATTATAATTAATCTAATAACATATACTGTACATATAATAGATGTTAGGTATGTTTGTTTTGATCATGTTTGTAGTGCAGAGTTAATCAACAGTACTGAATGAATTTTAGTTAACCTGGAAAAAATACAATGAGGTTTATAATGGGATTTAACTCAAGTATGAGTTAAATTATTTTTAAACATGTTTTCTATATTATCATCATATCCATATTTTGAAAACAGTAAATTTTACACCTGCAATAACTGATATTTTTGGCCACAATTAAGTTAAGTTGAAATGGTAAACTTATTGGCAAACAGTTGCTTTTTTTACACTTTTGAAGTCACCTTTCTGTCCACCTGATGAATGATGATGAATATAAGTCCAATATTTAATCTCTTTTAACATATCTGGCTTTTTAGCTGCTACATGCTCAGCTGTGTTCATCAGCTAGTCGCTAGCTGTGTCTGTCTGCTGTTCCCTGCTAAGCAGGTTGTGAACAGAGGGGATTTTACAAGTTGTTATCTGACAACAGCTGCCTGCTGTGGCTGAAAGTCACGTTATGAGAGCTGTGAGAGTGAACCAGAACAGTAAAGTTACAATGAACTGAAAATATAGCTCCACCAAGCTGAAAATCACAGTGAGTGACCTCTTTCACATTGTCACTTGATACATTGGTATTATAAAAATACAAGTAAAAGCAACTTAAAGATGAGGAATATATAATATAGATTTTTCTTATGTATATTTTTTGTCTTACCAATCTGCTTGTTGGAGAAGTGAAGGACCTCCAGACCACTTGGGTAGGTGGTATGTGTTGTCTGTGAACCAGCGTAGTAATAAACCTGTAACACACGAGCATGACCTTAGTGATACAACTAAAAAATAAAGACATCAATGTCATTGTTTGTCAAGTACAATCAGGTTAATGTAGCACAAAAATACAACAATGAAAACAAAAAAAGGACCTCACTGAATCTGAAGCCTTAATATTAACTTTGTCAACACACATCGAGGTAATAAAGGTGGTCACAAACTCACAACTTTCCCATCTTCCAAAATGTGCTTGATGTCTCCATTGAAGAACATGACTGTTTTTGTCTTCTGGTCTGCAGAAGTTACTTTCCTTGTCCCGTTGGTAAAAGTCACCAGGCTGCACCCATTAGAGAGAAGCTGCTCCATCTCAGGAGATAAAGAAATCAGCACAAAATTATCAAAATGGTGAAGTTTCATGCAGTTTTCCATTTAAAGCTTTTGATGATGTAAACTCATTTCTACAAGCCACCTTAGCAAGTTATCATGAGCTTGATTGATTGTTCCTAAATTACCATCAAGAAAACATACATCTTAATGATCCTTAGCACCCCACATTATTTCCACACATGGTAGTAACCCTTAAAGTTGGGAAGGTAAAATCAGGTTAAGGCAGTGACAGAACTGGCACAGAAAGCATATCGACTTGCACTGCATAAACATGTAATGAGGTTAGTCAGCACTTTGACACCATCTTTTGTCTGACCTCATAAATTATTGCCAGGGTGCTTAAAGACCACTTAACGGTGTATTATATAGTTGAATAATTTGATACCGACAAGATTTACACAGCATTAAAATGAAATGGACTAATGGGCCATAGCTCTGAGTGCTTGAGGCCGCTGTATATCTGAATGTCAACACTTCTGTAGACATAAGGTGCTAACAGAAATGTTATGAAATGGACTGTATTTCTTTAGAATACAACAGGCCTGAGACACTGTGATAAAAATATACTGAAAGGGACAACAGTTCAGGGTGGATTATACTGAAAAAGTGGATTTGTTGATATGGTTATATGACGAAGAGGTATTCAGATCCTCTACTTACGTAAAAGTACTAAAACTTCACTGTGAAAACACTCCAAATACAAGTACACTGGACATGAAGGGTATGAAAAAATGTAATCTCAGACGTAACTAAAGCTGTCAGACAAATGTAGAGGAACAAAAAGTACAATACTTGTGTAACTGCATCAAATAGAAATACCTAAGTAAAGTACAAATGTCAAAAGTTTGTACTTAAGTATAGTATTTGAGTAAATGTACTTAGTTACATCCTACCACTGACCACACATTACATTTTACCTCCATCTGCCCCCCCAGGTGTTCAGTTTGCGTTTGTGCAGTACATCGATCGGCCACTGAGCGGCACCGTGGCGTAACTGTTAGTGTCTTTCTCAGCTCAGAGTTTTCTCTGATCAGCTCCTCTAGCTGGTGTCGAACTGTGGACCAATCACTCTCTTTCTCTTTGAACTGCTGCTGAAGTGCCTCCATCTGCTGCCTGAGGGCCTGCACACACAGACGCAGAGCCAGAAAACAAACAATATATAATCCTGTACACGTAGCTCTGTGTGTGACTCATAGGATCACTTGAAGAAGTGGGAGTATGTCTGTAAATGTTTGCACAAATTTACGCCACTCTGTGTTTAACCGCTCTGCATCACACCTGATGACGTCTGATAAACAGGAAAGAGTTTCAAGGAAATTTGAGTTAAAATGAAAGTGACAGCTGAGAGTGTTTTCCAGGTATGGACAAACGATTCCCTGAACTACTTAGAGCCTGTTTAGACCTGGTATTAACGTGTGTTTCGGTTATCCGAACACAAGTGGACAGCTGAGACTTTTATATCCACACTTGTGCCTATCGTGCGTCTCCAGCTGACCACATGCACAGTTATTACATCCACATTTTTGCTAGGTGCTCTGTAGCATGTTTGCTAGTCACGTTAGCAGTTGTGTCAGTACTGCTGGAGATATCACCATCAGCAGAATTCAACACATGTCCTTCCATCGGGCAAAACAAGGGATGGTCACACAACATTTGAACCAACTTGACATTAAATGGCTAAGAAATAGAGCATTACCACGCTGTCACCAAAACTTCAACCACGTCCTGCGCCGTAGTCCTCAAATCAGGATGTATCATATTAACACAACAAAAGATATGTGGTCAAACGTGTCCCAGACCACCTTGGCAAGTGGTGATTTAAGTGATCAGATCACAGTGGGTCTTAGTGGTTGTTTAGACTTCTATTTAGGGCTGTCCACTTGGAATCAGATCAATTGACACACATGTTAATACCAGGTCTCAACAGGCTCCTGGTTAGACCATTTCTTAGCAAGTCATAGTGTCATAGTATCACCCGTCTACTTTATCACTAAGTTTGGGGTCAAAATGGGAAATGCTCGAATTATATTCAGGGGCTAAGGAAACATTCAGTGTGGGCTCACCCCAACATTAACCTAGGGTTTGCTGGCCCTGCTCTGGAGCCTCAATTTTGCAGGGTTATCCCCTGAAAATGGACTTAACCCAGGGCTAAAAGCTGCTAGTGTGAAACATGGCTAAGTAAACAACAGAATTTTAGATTATTGACATGAGCTTCATGTTCCAACGGACATTTGACCCAGGGATAGTGGAGGTGCAATGTGAATTGTATAGCCCTGGGCTAAGGTTAACACTATGCAAACAATGTGTGTGTGAAAACAGGCTAAGTTAGCTGGGCCAACGGTTAGTCAACTCTTTGCCCAGAGCAATGGATAGCCCTGGGCTAAGTCCATGCTCTGCTATTTATTGACCTCACATGAATATATTTTGATCCTATTTTGTCTAATTGCTTTTTTTGTTTAAAATGATCATAATTCTTTGGTCCGGCCCGGTAATGCTGCTGTTTCAGAAAAAAGGATATCCTCAAAATGTTATAGGGACAATTTAATTAGTTGCAGTGCTACGAACTTGCTTAATTTTGATCTAATTAATGACAAAATACATGCTGAATAATTTAATAAGATGTTTTTGTTGAAACTGTTTTAGAGAGGTGTTGATTGATTCTGTATGATCATTTGCTGCACGGACAGGTGTTTCTGTTACTCAGCCTACCCTCATTGATATAAACCGGGTTGACAAAATAATAGATACCTGTCAGTATCAGACAATACAGTTCTGCAGCACCACAACCCGCAGCCTCCAAAATGGTCATACAGTGGAAAAAACCAGGAACAGAAATGAGGACGTGCTGAAAATCTGAGAAGATTTCTACATCTTCACAACGATTATTCATTTACATGTGATTTATCAAGAAAAAAAGCTGATTCAGTCTTTTCCCATGAACTCATGATGTTCAAAGACATGATGCAAAGCTGTTGCTGCCTTGTTACAAAACATAGCTATAGTTTTTTTCTGGCATGTACTTAGAAACTTCACAAGCACCCTGTAACGCTTTAAAGGTCTCTGGAAAACAACTTAACCCGCAGCCTTGTCTTTCTTGTTCTATACAAAGACACTGTTTGCATTGTATTCTGTTGGTATGTCGGTAAGTTTCTATGGCAGACAAATAAGAGCTGCTTCTACCACGCCCCCTGACACAGTTTCAAAGTGGCGATTATAATCGTTTCCAGTATGACAAGTAGAAGAACGACATCAGAGAAAAGCAGGCAGCAACTCGTGCAGGGCTGTTCCCAATACACAAGGTAATTAATAGGAAATTATGTGCTGCACACACTTGCAAGAGTGTGACTCATCAAAGTTTAACTTTCAGCACAAAGATTAACACATACACCTTTCTAGTTTCAAGGTAAATCCAGCATGGGTCATATCGTGTCACATTATGTCCCAACAGCATCCTGATTCACTTTCATTAAACCACCTACAATGACTACACAATCTTTTGTTGTTCGCTGGAAGAAGGTTTCACATTTACTAATGCTTCTATTGAAAGACTGAAGGGGTCCTTCAAGGTATTGTTGGAGTGCTGCCATTAAAGTGCTTATCTAAATCAAAATCAAATGACAATGCAACACTGGTGGTACCAGTTCTGCAACATGCACACTGTAGGTGTGGGTGGTATTCATGACTCTAGGGAATACTGCAAGGAGCTTTTCACAAATGCCAGATAGTAACTTACTACAGAGTCATGGCACTGACAAAGATAAGTGTCATTTTACAAGGAAGCACTTCACCTCCTTTGTGTCATGTGAGTTGCAATCAAATGTCTTTATGCAACTTGGTGGGAGAGGTGGTGTTGTGAAACAGACCAATGATGTCATGAGAAACACTTAGGCAGTTTGTGAAGCAACACTGTGGCATAATAGCTGCCAAATCAATATTTTTGCAGCTTAAAGAATATGCAGGCACTGTTTTATCTTTTCATTACTGTCAACAAACCTTGAAAAGACCAAAACCAAAAATGAATTTAACCTACTAACAAGTATGTGTTGCCTCAGCCTGGTATAGCTCATGTGCCAAAGAACTCTAGTGTTTGAGGAGGGTAACACTGAGTGTAAACCATAGACTGTACAATAAAGACGACAGGACAGCTCCCCAAAAGTGAAGCCAAAACATCCCCCTGGCACCCGGCTGTAGTATAGGTCACAACTCCCGCCCCTTCCAAACTAAAAAAATCAAAGTGCACGTCAATTAAACTTTGCCAAACATAGTTTTTGTCATTTCAGGTGGGTCCTATTATTCTGATATATTTTAAAGTGTTTTTTAAAGTCCATTCCATCCATCCATCCGTTTTCATCTGCGTATACAGGGCTGGATTGTGGGGGCAGCAAGCCAAGCAAAGCACCCCAGACGCCCCTCTCCCTAGCAATGCTATCCAGCTCCTCCTGGGGGACCCCAAGGCATTCCCAGGCCAGATGAGATATGTAGTCCCTCAAGTGTGTTCTGGGTCTGCCCTGGGCCTCCTACCAGTGGGACGTGGGCCACGGGGCTCAGCCTGAAAAAAATAACATGGAGCTGTCGCCTGTGGGCCTACCACTTGCAAGGATAGAGATCAAGCTCTGGTGCATTGTGTGCCAGGTGGCAGGCAGGGGCAAGGGAAGGGCCCCGGGAGTGCTGATACATGGCATCGCGTACTGTTTAAGTTCTCTTTTAATTAGTTATTTGATGGTACAAAAACGGTTGGTTGTTTGGATGTCTGATGTCATGACTGACCTCTATGTGTGATCAATTATGGTGTTCACCATTGGTTTCAATGGGTGTATGAACGGGTACTCAATACCATTAAGATCTTTACTGCGCGGACTCTTGGTGTGCTCCATGGGAAGTCGGAATTTCCAAAGTCCCAGTTAGAAATTTCAAATCAAATGTCCGTTGAAGTTGGGTTTCCATCTCTGAAAGTAAGAGGAACCTCACCAACCCCGACCTTAAAATCCAGTATGGCTGCTCTGCACACCAACAGTCGTGAAAGCTGTGGTAATGTACTGTTTATTTGCATGTATGTTTTACTTGTGTCTCATTAAAACTGTCATACACGCAGTCCTGTCCAACGTCTATCTGTGGACATGTTGCTACAGTGTTGCTACAGTGCGCAAAATACAGTGTATCGCGTTCTTATGAACTGCCATTGCTGACAGTGGCTAACCTGGCTTGAACGGACATTGCTGACAGCATTTCGGTTTTCCAACTCAGGTGTAAAGTCATTTCCAGCTCCAGCTTCTTAAGTAACTGGAAAGCAGCATCGGGCTCCAAATGACATCACCAGCATAAAATGGCACCGGTCAAATCTGGGATATTTTGGCTTCATTTTTGTACAGTGGGAGGAGATGAGTTGTCCATTTTTACATGCAGGATATGGAGGAAATGATTCTATTCTTTATTAACACTGGGATCAAATCCAAATAGTCTACTCCTAACCCATACTGTCTAACACAAAGCCGCATTTCCTCCCAGTAAAAACTGACCTGGACTTCACTGGTTTCCAGTTTGTGCAGACTGTGCTGATTTCTCACGTCCTGATTCTCCTCTGTGTCAGAAAGGACGTCATCGCCTCTGCAGGTCCTCTTCAGTTCATCATTCTGATCCAGTTTTTCTCTGCATATAAACAGAGCAATTAAGGTTTTATACAAAACATCAGAAACAAAACAACACTAAGAGTCTACCGTTTATCAAGCTCACCACCATAGCTTGACATGTTAGTATGATAGCATTTGCTTATTTGCACTGAACACAAAGTACAGCTGAGGCTGATGGGAGTAATATTAGCTTTACAGGTATTTTCGGTCATCATAAATTAAACATTTGCCCTGATGATGGTGCTAGATAAAAGGTCATAGGATCACAGAGTTATTACAAGTCATCCCAAGGCACCATAAACGTCTGTACCAAATGTCAAGGCAATATATCTAATAGTTAAACAGGGATTTTTGAGCACTACAGTCTCAAGAAAACTTCTATTATTGCTGTCATTATATTCCTGTAAAACTGTTTTGTTTTGTTGAGACTATGACACTGAGTTAAGCTAAGTGAAGTGACATTTTGTTCTTTAGGTTCGCTTATCAGTCTGTTTGTGTGCATGCATTCTATAGGAAGACAGAAAAAAAATACGATGATAAGCCAGAGAGGAAGCTTAAGCTGGCATCAGTTGATCAGTTAATCAAAATGAGAGAAACCTACTTCCTGAGCCAAGGCAGTGCTGCTTAGATGTGACAGATTAAAATGTGACAAAAACAAAGAAGAAAAAAGCCGTTTTTACCTCAGAAGTCCCTTCGATGTTTGGGCCATTTTTGTTACATCTGTACCATCAGATTTTCTTTCTGGTTTCATTGAGTGTATAGTCATCATTTTTTGACCCCCTAAACATGAAAAAATACACAGACAAAACTTTTAGGATGCACAATTATGTTCTCCGCCTGTATACTTTTGAGGTTTTGTAACCTTTGTAACATTTAAGTGAAAGTAGCAGCAAATAAACATTATCAAGTGGAGCCAGGCTTCAAGAACATGTTCACAATATTTTATGTGACCTTTAGCTTCAGATAAACTTCTGAATATATTTTTTTGCATAAAACTAGGACTGTATTTTGTT
The DNA here is from genome assembly GCA_029783705.1 of Chaetodon striatus. Taxonomy (NCBI): domain Eukaryota; kingdom Metazoa; phylum Chordata; class Actinopteri; order Chaetodontiformes; family Chaetodontidae; genus Chaetodon; species Chaetodon striatus. The sequence continues at coordinate 28,214,565 of JAPZEB010000010.1, read as the reverse complement.
TCATATTTTCATATTCAAAACTCTGCACTCGCCAGACCACAAATCTCCTCTGAGGACAAAGAGCCTCTCACAACCCTGCCTGTAATAACTGATAATGTGTTCTTCTCTGGTCCCACCCCATATGTAACTGCACCCCAGGTGCGTCAGGCGAGCCTGGTCACAAAATTACATTGCAGTGGTGAAATGTAACTAAGTACATTCAGTCACGTACTGTTCTGAAGTACAGTTTTAAGGTACAAGTACTTCACTAAAAAGTTCTAGAGGTAAATATTGTACTTTTTACTTCACTACATTTGTCTCACAGCTACATATACTTTGCAGATCCAAATTGTTAAAACAAGATATGATCTACTGAAAGATTATGATGTAGTATTAGAGATTAAACTACCCAACAGTTTACAGAGTACTTTATAAAGTAGAGATTACACCTTTAGCAGCTGCACCATCAAAGTGATGAACACGCTAATGTATTAAGCCAATAGTATAATATATATTATTTTAAAATATGCCATTCTGCCAGCAAGTCACTTGACTTGGACTTTAATAACAATGACATGTGACTTTACTTGAAATTGAACCTTTCAGCTTGAAAACACTTGCCCAAGCCAATTTGGAAAGAGAGTTATAGGCATTTTTCCAAAATTAGATCAATTAAATACAGCAAGACAGGACAGACGAGGACAGAAGCATAAAGAAATCATTGTGTTGTGGTAGGCCACTGCTTCCTTCCATTTCCATCCACTTATCAGGGGCAGGTCGCTGGGGCAGCAGGCCCAGCAAAGCACCCCAGACATCCCTCTTCCCAGCAACACTTTCCAGGCAAGGCATTTCCAAGGCATTCCCAGGCCAGATAAGATATGCAGTCCCTCCAGTGTGTTCTGGGTTTGCCCCGGGGCCTCCTACCAGTGGGACGTGCCCGAAACAACTCTAATGGGAGGTGCCCAGGAGGCCTCCTGATCAGATGACTGAACTACCTCAATTGACTCCTTTGGACGCGAAGGAGCAGCGGCTCTACTCCGAGCTCCCTCTAAATGTTAGGAAGTTAGGACTTGATTTGGGACTTGCATGTCTTGACTTGAGACTTCCTTGTGACTCACCTCTGCCCTCTGCATTGTGAGTACTTTTACTTTTGGTACTTGTGTACTTTGTGTACTACTAATTTTAACATAGGGTTTTTACACTGTGGTATTGCTACTTGTACCTGAGTACAAGATCAGGGTATGACATATGTAGTCAATATCAATATTGATATTGATCGATAATACATAAAAACACTAATTAAAAGAAGTGAAACCTGGAGGAAGCACTAAAAAACAGAATTAAGATGCAGATTCAGTGAAAAATATGAAAACCAGACTTGAATAAAACATCAAATATATGTCAAAATTACCATTAGAATCACCTTGAGTTTTATCATCTCTGTTGGAGATGGAGGAAGACGACTTTTGATGGGGCCCTATTACAGATCCAAGACTCTGGTCCTGTTTTTGGAACCCGAGGAACATCCATTCCTCATCAGTCTCACTGCCATAATCATCCTCTGAAAGGTTTAAATGGAAATCCTGAAGGCCGAGGCAGGGAGGAGGGGATGGGAGCTTGGGAAACTGGTGACACTGGGATGGTGGGTTATCGTCATCCTCACTGCCACTACCACCACCAGTAGTGCTTCTTTTAGTGGAATGCATGGGAAATGTACTGAGCTCCAGAGGTGTTGGGACTTGACTTGTGTTGCTTGGCGCATAAAGACAAAATGCTGCTGTTGTTGTCCTAACTTGTTTTTGACCTTTGACCCAGTTTGAGCCTGCCTTGCTTCCTGGCCTCGACTTGTTGCACTGGCAGAGATGAAAATGTGTTTTTGTTTCATCACAGCCTGTGGATAGAGTTTCCATGTTAAAGCTTGAGACTCTCTCCATGTGGTCGCTCACGGTCTTAAAACTAACAATAACTTCCTGATTTCTCCCGGTCCGGGGGGACGCTCTGTTGTCCCTAAAACAGGGGGAAATGTTGAAATGTATGTTGTTCTGCTGCAAGGGTTGTTCCCATAGATCATCTGAGGTGGCACCACATGAGCTCACAGCCATTTCTCTATGAGGTGCTGTGAATTCAAACAGACCTTTCACCTCCTCTTCCTCTACAATCTTCCCTGCAGTTTCATCCATGTTTTCCATTTCTTGGTGCTTCAACCTTTTCTCTCTGAAAGACTTGCCAACAGAGGGTGTTGGCTCAGACAGTGATGGATTCATTCTGCATTCTGTCTCTCTTAAATGAATGTTATCACTGTTTTCTTTTTCTCCCAAATAGCATTTCTCTCTTGACTTTCCTTCATGCAACTGGCTAAGCTCCTCTTCTCTGTCAATAACTTCAGGTGTATCAGTAATCTGTTGTCCTTCCAATGGTGGAGTTTCAGGTTGGGGCATGAAGGGAGTGTTAGCGTAAGCTTGTTCTTGGCTGCAGACCAGAGGAAAGACATCAGCCTGAGGTTGGATCTCTGGTGTCTGAGAATTACATGAACTAGAACTAAGATCTCGTAAAGTCCCAAACTCTTGGCTATGCTCAGGCTGAAAGGTCAGAATCTGGAAGGTTTCAAGCTGCATTCCCTCGTCTTTAAAGACCCTAGAAGGGGCAGAGGAGCGTCTCTGGATGTCAGAGGTTAACTTCCTGCTGGGCTGCTGCTGGCTGAGGGGAGCCCTCCTCCCAACCTCCTGCTGATCAGTGACCTTCAAATTATTTCTGTCATCCTTAGGCAAGGAGTGACGTCTCTCTGTCGTCATCCCACTGCGGTTCTGAAAAAATAAGGATTGAAGGAAAATTACCTCAGAGAGACAAGCAGATGTTCATATTGACATTTACTAGAATGCATTTCAGCCATTCCCCTCCGAAGTGGACTATCTTTGATTTAATTGGAGGGGTTAAAATGGTCAGGGGCAGCTTGCAATAATTTGGGTGTTTTTTTGTCCAATGATAAGTTAGGCTGCATTTCAATGGATTGTCCCTTCCTCCCCTCCAAATCATATGATTGAGATTAAAATGGTAATAGCAGGCTCAACACAGACTGGCGTGATAAATGAAAACTAATGACCGACAAAATAACATTTCAGTTCATTACAGCTCGTCTAAAAATGTTCTTATTTTATGGTCAGAGCTCTGTTCTGTAGGCCTTACATGAGTAATTAAATTTGTTGAAATACGAGTTAAGACTTTGATGTTAATGTAATGTTACTCAAACATACTGCATGACATTTTTAGATTAAAAGAACAGCAATGGAAATTTACATTCATCCTGTAATAAAAGTCATTCTTTGGGTTTGGTGATTTGATATGTTTCTCCTTGTAATGGTTGTTTGTTATGTATCTGAAGGTCATCTAGGTGAAGTCTAATATGTCAAGACACGATGCCACAGTACAGTACTCTATATACTACACTATTATGTAATATACCTGCAGCTGTTTTGGCTCAGAGATTTCCTGCACTTTCAGTTGCTCCTCTACACATTACTTGAAAGTGTCTTCCTCCCTCACTGCAGATCTGATCAGCCACACAAAAAAAACAACTAAATTATATTTGGAAATATAAGTAAAAGAAAAAAATTAAACAATATCAAAGTAGAGTTAAAGGCGACGTACTATGCTCATTTTGGTAAATGTCTTTGGGCCACAAGCTTTACCACTACTAGTCATATTCAGCCATTCACAACCACATTGACACTGGTGGCCAACGGTTAATCAGCTTACATTTACATGCATGCACATACTGACGGCACAGCAACTTGGAGTAAAATGGGTAATGGTAAAGAAAACATTGAAAAAACAGAGTATTCAGAACGGTCTGAAGCCGGAGGTTTTTGTTGACATGGACTACTTTACCTCATTATTTGAAACTTTGTCCATGTTTAATATGAACATCCACCACCAACATTATATATATCTGTGGCTCCCAACCTTTTCTAAGGGAACCCTTTTCTATTATTGAGTAAACTAATGACCTCTAACCAAGTGACATGTTTTATGGATATTTCCTTTTAGGCTTACTGTATCTCTCTGTATATAAATATAATCAAGTTTTCATACACCCCTTGACGGGGTCAGGACCCTCAGGCTGGGAATCATGATATATATGACAGAAAATAAGGAAAAATATAATAGTTCCCCTTTAAGACAACAAAAAAAGTGGCACATATGTTCTGCCTTATAGCATGTGCAGTCCAAGTAGGTTAACAAGTAACAAATGAAAAGCCTCCAGAGTTGTAGCCAGCCATCTGAGTACCTGTCCTCAGGGTCAGCAGAGAGGCAGGCAGGGTCCTGGTCTCTATCTCTTTGTACAGTCTGGTGAGTCCCTGCGGTGGCAGGTGAGTGCCTTTGCTGAGCCGCCTCTTCTTTGGATCTAAACACATCTGAACGGGAGACGACAGGGCAGGACAAACCTTAAAGGAACAATACACCCCAAAATCAAAAATAGCTATTCTTCCTCTTACCTGTAGTGCTATTTATCAGTGTACATCATTGTTTTGGTGTAAGCTGCGGAGTGTTGGAGATATCGGCTGCAGAGATGTCCCTGATAAAATAAATTTTAAAAAACTAAACAGCAATAACTCTTTCCAGAAAACTACTACAGGTAAGAGAGAAAATATATGTTTTTTCATTTGGGGTGAACGGTCTCTTTAAGATACAATATTTTAATGCAGAGAAAGGGAGTAAATCTACAGGATAAGAGGTGAAGGAAAGCTTCGCGGAGTACAAGCTGGAAGTCAAAAGTATGTGATTGGATGGGTGCCAAACATCTCAGCCTACTGTGAGATAGTATGGATGACAGTGTGAGAAAAATTCTGCACCACTGTGAGTTATAGCAGCAGGGACAACTTTACAGTAAGTGTTAGTGGGTCGCAGGTTGGTTAGACAAACTGAGTATAGTGGTCCGATTGTTATTTTGACGAACAGATTTTCCTCTGACTCCGCAAAGCTACACTTCTCGGAGTCCTGCTGTATTTAAACGTTCATGATAAACAAATCATGATCACTGTCCTTCAGGTAAATAATCACTGTTCATTTTAATAACTAAAAAAAACGATGATGTATCACATTTTAAAAAGCTTGTTGGTTAAAAATTTAAGAAAATAAACAATCTGTCTTCTTAAAATTTCTTAAAAAAAAAACAACATTAGTCATCTGTATGCTTCATTGACATAACGAAGACTTTGGCACAGCATCTGTAGACACCAGTTTATGCAGCAACATGAAAGTAAACATCCTGGTATTTTACTGGATATGAGCCAACACTGCCGATTAAAATCTGAAGCACAAAAAAATGAAGGCAGAACAACATTGACAGAAACCTACGTTATCTATTTTTGGTTCAAAACTCATCTCTGAGATAAGAATATTGATGGCCCTTTGGATAAAGTATGATAAATAGGACACGCACATCCCCGAGGCCCACTGGATTGGCTGCTGGATCACAAAGTATCAAAACCATGCTCCCGTATGCAATTTTTTATTTAGTGTGACATTTCGAGCGTGATGCTCTTCCTAAGACCTCAGACCTTTGGATAAAGGAGTTTTAAATACATTTTAGTTGCCAAGGGGACTCTATAACACCCTCCCAGAGCTCAAGAGCTCGAAACTGGTTAAAGGGAGGATGGGAGCGATCTGCCAAGATACTCCCTGCTTTCTCCCTTGTCCTGTCTGTAAAGAGAAAT
>JAPZEB010000010.1:28187344-28208772 GCA_029783705.1 Chaetodon striatus | reverse complement strand
TGGCAGCGATCTGCAAAGATACTACCTGCTTTCTCCCTTGTACTGTCTGTAAAGAGAAATGCTGGATTTAAAAAAAAAAGTTGCAGTTGCTGACAAAGTGAATAACTTTGATCATCTCATTGCAATGCAATGTTCTGCTGGGAAACCTTTGGTTCTGGCATTCATGTGGATGCCACTTGACACGCTGCACCCACACAAAAACCACTGCAGACCAAGTTGAGTCCTGTGGGTTGTGAGGTGGGGTACAAGAGCGTTCTAGAGACACTTGATCAGACCTGGATCTGCGGAATTCAGAGGCCATTCCTGAGTGTGGCGTGGTGTATTGTCCTGCTGGAGGAGCCACTGCTATCGGGGAGTCCCATTGCTATGAGGGGTGTACTTGTTCTGCCAGGTGGCGTCCACATGAATGCCAGAAGCAAAGGTTTCCCACTGTAACAAGATGAACAATGTTATTCACTTTTAATGTCTTAGCTGATCTGTATATAAATTAATGAGAATACCCACACTTCCCATTGTAGGAAAGGTAACTGAAAGTAAGTGACTCTTATTTGCGTGTGTGTGTGTGTGTGTTACCAGTCTGATAGAAAATGAGTCATCAAGTGTTAAAATGTGACATGAAATTGCCCTATCTAGTCATAAAAGTAATCCTGCAGGTAGCTACAGTATTGTTGGGCAGTACTGAGGGGCAGCAGACCAGACTGCTGGGCTTTAATTACACCTTGATCCACAGCATAGTTAACTAAGTAACCCAACATACAATTGAATCATTGTCTGAGGAGGGAGCACGGGAGAGGGAGGGGAGGTCAAGGATCAGTTAGAAAAAAAGAGCAGCATAGAAAAGATACTCATCTGACAAGGCCGAGTCTGAGACGAGACAGATTAAATCAAGGATTCTGATCACTTGGTGTAAATCTAACTACCAGATCAAAGCAAACAAATTCAGAAATCCTATCCAGCAATAAAGCAGTAAAACTACTCTATGACATGAGAGAAATGCTCAGACAACAAACAAAATAGACACGTAGATTTATAATGCAGGCACTATAACTGTGCTAATTACTTTAACGTACCATGCACCCAATCGTGTGTAAAGGTGGCCTTTACAGTAAATCATGAACCTGATCGGAAAAGAGGTCATGTCCTCGCCACATCTTTAAAATGTGTCTCAATCTTATGAGCTTGTCTGGACTTGAAGGAAGCATGCAAAGTTCGAGGCATGCACAGAGTGTGAGGCCTAGGGCCTAGGCCCCCCCCGAAAGAAATGCTCCTCCCTTAGGACGCAACATTCCATGCAAACTCATTACTTTTCCTTACATAGTAGAAACCACTGACAGCAGCACTATGTCAATCTCCTGGCGCATTCATGTACATTTATCATCAATTCCCAGGGATCCACATCTGCGTACTCTGAGGAGAATTTCTCTCTGACTATCCCTTTACATTTTTAGCATGTGTGGAGGAGACCTAGAGTTTAAAACAGTGACACTGAGCCAGAGAGCAAAGAGCTGAGACACTCGAAAGCTGTCATTCATGAGAAACTGTAAGTCATGCAGTAGCTTCTGGGATTCACTGAACCCCTAAGAGTAGCAAAATGGTTAATTCTCACAGTTTGTGCCAGGAACAGTAGTATGCTTCGCAAGAAATGTTTCCATACTGTTTTTTTTTTTCTCAAACCACTGGCTGTCTGTCAAACGTCATATCAGCTTGAGCTATCAGTATGTGACTGTCCTGACTTGGTTATCACAGAGGGCTTGTCAGGGCTTAACACGGCATGCAAGACTTTGATTGAATTACACCGCTTAAAGAAGTATCTCCACCTTTGTGCTTAGTTTGAAGTTTAACCTTAGTTAAAGTAGTCTTAGTCTTACTTTCTTGTTAAGAAAAAGAGCTTGGGGTATTTGTATTTTAAATGCTACAGCCTGGTCTTGGCCCTTGTCAGTGCCACTGGTCCCTCAGTGGAAAAGCAGCAGAGTGAGTCACCACCCCAGGCTATAAAAGGCGGAGCTACAAGCACAGGGCAGAACTTGAAGTCAAGCTCAAAGAAGGCGTCACCCATTTGCTCTGCACATTTAGCAGAATAACTTCCAGACCTGATACTGACTCTCACAAAAACAGGACACTCAAACCTGAATGACTTTGGAGACCAGGAACACACACAAGGACTGAAAGAATTTAAAACCTGAAGGAGGACTACAACTGAAGACGCTGAAGAAACTTGTCTGTCAGGTTTTTTCTTGTGATTGTTGGGTGAGACTTCACGTGTGAAGTGATTGCCTTTGTGAGTTTAAAGAACACTTTGCTTTTTGTGTTGAGCTTGTAATTAATATTTACTCATGTCTCAGCCACCGTATTTGACTGCTGCAATGGTAGTTGCCAACCAAACTTACCAACATATTGAGGACTGCGAGGCCTCAAACAGGGCACTGTATAAATTCTATGCAGCTGTCATGATTGTGATATTCATTCTGGCTTTGCCTCTGAATGCATCTGTCATCCACCTCTTCATATTCAAGCTGAAATTCTGGAAATCCAACAGCAACAATGTCTTCCTTTTCAATCTGGTGTTGGCTGACATTCTCCTGCTCTTCTGTTTGCCCATAAAGGCAAATAACTATATCCATGGGGAGAGGAGGAGTAAAGATGACCATGTTTGCAAAGCAATGCTCTTCATGTTGTTTTTAAACCGAGGAGCGAGCATTGCCTTCCTGACAGTGACTTCCATATATCGATATTTTAATGTGGTACACCCTTGTCGAAAGAATCTCTTGAGAACTCTGAAGAAATCTCCTCACATCTCTATCCTCATCTGGCTGCTTCTCCTGCCTCTTACTATTCCCACCATGCTCAAGAACTTTGACTGCTGCAACAGCCACAGCCATGATCCAAATGTCAAGTCAGAGGATGCCTTGATCAAGGTAATGTTTCCATGCAGAATGTGTGACTTGTGTTAATTGTCACTGTGCATTAATTTGTTATTAGTAGGTGTTCAGAATTGGACCCAAAACTCTGTCATAGTGCATGTCGTAAGATGACTGAAATGACAAGAAATGGGCACACAAGCGGAAAATGATTCATCCCGAACCGTCCTGCGTTACTGGAATTTTTTTTTGTAAGGGCAAGTTCATGTCATGTTGTTCTCTCTTAAAAACTGAGTTGTGACCATGTGGCAATATGGTGCTTAGTTAGCATGTTTTTGATGTCATCACATCCAGTGCTGTGTCATTCTCGTTTATGCAATACACAGTTCACACAAAATAACAGTGAAAGAGGAAGTAGCCAGATTCTTAAGGAAAAGTACTAAAACAACACTGTGAACATACTGTTAAAAGTAAAAGTCATGCGTCAGAGGATGCAGGTTTCATCAGGAAAATGTACCTTAAGTACCAACAATAAAAAATGTCCCCTGTGACTGTACTATTATCTATCATTAGATTTTAACTCACGCATTAATTTAAAAGCAGGATTTTACTGCTGGAGTTAGTTAAAGTAGAGCATGTTGTGATTGATTAAGTCATGTTTACTGTCATTATTGACAAAAATGCTGATTAATTGGTTGAGTCATGAGCCCAAAGTGACGCCTTCACAATGTGTGTTTTGTCCAACAAACAGTACGGCGTTTAACATGAATAAAATGAACTCAACTTATTAAGGCACTTAAAAGTAAAAGCAGCAAATCCTCACATTCATGAAGCTTGAGTTTTATCAGAAAACATGGTTTATATGATTATCAAAATAAGTGCCAATCAATTTTATGTCAATCTGTCAACTAATCATTGCAGCTGTACTTGTATAAACGGTCTATAAACATCCTAACCTGACAAGAAACTAGGAACTAAAATAAATGTAGTGAAATTAACAGCACAATATTTGCCTCTGAGATGTTGTGGAGTAGAAGTATAATGTGGCATAAAAAGAAAACACTCAAGTGAAATACAAGTACTTCAAATTTCAGTACTTGAGTAAATGTACTCAGTTATGTTCCACCACTGCAAAACACAGATGTAATTTATGCAAACAGTTACTCTGCCTGAAGTAACAGAGAGGCTAATGATGTTAAAAATAAGAAATTGACATCATTTATTTAATTAAGTCGATGAAAGGCCTAATCAGAAATGAAGGATGTGGGACCAGGGCGTCCTCTCAGAGACAACAGAGTACTAAAGCTTATCTCATTCAACAACGCTGCTCAGATAGAGCCTGTTTCCAGAGCTATTTTTGCACTGACACAGCATTGCTCAAGTTGAGGCGCGTTAAACCTGGAGTGTGTCAAATTGCACCATACATGACAAGGCTGAAGGTTGGAAAAGATAAGAGGGTGGTAAAACCACAATGATAATATTGTCATAAAAAAGGAGGAGATGCTATGTATTTACTATTCATAACACTTTGTATAAGAGTTAATGCAGGACGGGGCACCTTGTTATGATAAAACAGTGGATGAGATGAAAGCATGTCAATTGTCTCTGTAACATAGAGACTGTGTTTATGCCACAGTCTCTTAGTTAACAGAGGTTTTGCTTGTATCCTTATTTATTAACTGCAGTGCCTTTAAGTCCTGGTCAGATTAGTTTCACTGCTGAACTAGTTCTGAAGAATTAATACTGTTGGCTACTTTTACATACACCTGTCCAGCAGTGAAAACTAAGTAGATTTACTAGTACTGTATTTGAGTACAGTTTTTTTTTCATTTCAGAGAGGAATGTTGGACTTTTAACTCCATATCATCAGCAGTTACTTTGCAAATTAAAGGGATAGTTCACCCCAAAGTCAAAAATCTATATTTTTCCTCTTACCTGTGGTGCTATTTATCAGTCTAGATTGTTTTGGTGTGAGTTGCAGAGTGTTGGAGATATCGGCCACAGAGATGTCTGCCTTCTCTCTAATATAATGGACCTGGATGGCACTCAGCTTGTTGTGCTCAAAGTGCCAAAAATACATTTAAAAAACTCAACAGCAATGTCTCTTTCTAGAAATCATGACCTGGACCCTCAAGACGATCCACAGACCTTGTTGTGAGTAGTTTCATGTAGGAACTATTTTCTTTCTAACGACATCCACCAACTGTATCACTACGCAGAGGGAAGCATGAACTGCTAGCTCACCTAGCACCACTGAGCTAGCTAACATTACAGCTCAGCCGAGGAGGATGCCATTAATGTTTACATCTCGCACTGTCACGAGAGCGCTGTGTCTCTCTTCCATGAGTAGATACACACTACCGTCTTTACAGCTGGTGGGTGTAGTTTGGTAAAAAGAAATAGTTCCTAAATGTTAGTTACAACAGGTCTGTGGATTATCTTGGGTAACTGGGTTATGATTTCTGGAAAGAGATATTGCTGTTGAGTTTTTCAAATGTATCGTATTGGCACATTGAGCACCGCAAGCTGAGTGTCATCTAGTTCCATTACTTTTGAGAGAAGGCAGACATCTTTGTCCCTTTAAGGTTTTACTTAAAAGACATATATTTAGAATATTGGTTAAACTGCTTACCTGTTTCAATGTACAATTTGCAGGGACATCATGGCTAAACAATCAAGAAAGAGAATTTGTTCGTGATGTATATGAAAATAATGTCGATCCTTTTTTCTGATTTAAGGATGTGGTGGACAGTTTGCGAGAAGTGGTCTTCTTTACCCAGATTCTCATCCCCTTCGTCATCCTGGTCTACTGCACAGTGCACATTGTCAACCGGCTCAGGAAAAAAACCATCGGGGATACGACCAAGCTGAGGAGAGCTGTCCTTCTGGTGACATCTGTCATGGTGGTCTTTTCCTTCTGCTTCCTCCCCTGCACCATTGCCAGGATGATTCTTCTGATCGCCAGGGTCCAAGAGTGGCCAGAGGTCATGGAGGATAAAGCTGCTGTGGCCTTTGACGGCCTCATGGTCCTCTCCTACATGGACTGTCTGCTGGACCCGCTGGTCTACTGCTTCTGCAGCACCAAGTTTAAAGCTCTTTATCTCAACAATTATTTCCAGTGCTTACTGAAAGACGCCCCGGTTCCATTAGAAAGTTCAACAGGAAACACAACCCAACCCAAACACAACCCTCCACGCAATAATGTCATTTAAAATTCATGGAAAACAGAGGCTGTTTCGCCATGTTGTGACACCTTACCAACCCCAAAGAATCCTGCCTGAGACTGACCTTATGAAAAGTGACTCTGAAGGTAATCTCAATAAACAGATGCCTGTATATGTATGCAGAATCTGTGGGCAACAGGACAAAATATTGGTATTGAAAGGGGTCTGGTTTCCATTTGTACCACTTTGGAGTGGGCTTTGGTTGCCTGCAGGTGAACAGTCTGTGTGGAGGGCATAACAGGCTGAACACACTGGCCGAAATGCAATCTCAGAACCTACTGACTATCATCTTACCACGATTTATATTATTTTTAGCTTTTTTTGTTAATGTATCTGCATTCATATGTAAATATCTGACCATAGAGATTAGCCTAAATGTCCATCCAGCTCCATTCTCGCATCTTAAGTTGCTAATCAAACTGTCAACGATGGCCGACACATGTAGGAGGAAGTCCTGGCCTGGATATCTGTTATCCGGATATCTGCTGGCTGCACAGGAACCCCCAAAATACTGGCCGTTGGCCCCAGAGGCTAAATCCTCATCAGACCAATAGCCAGTGGGTTCTGAGATTGCTCTAAATGTAGAGTGTGCTATGAAGACAAGACGTACAGTAATTATTTAAGTTTCTATTTGTATTGGTTCTTAAATAGAAATAATATGGAGGCTGATGTAAATAGGAAATACACTTACAGCATTGTGGCTATACTGTAGAAATAAGTCAACATATAGTCTGTTAATAATCTAGAGTATATTAATGTTGGTGGATTTTAAGTAAAACATAAGTCTTTTTTTTTTTTAAAGGGGAATGCCCTTCAGCCAAAGTATGCACATCTGTTTTTCTTTCTTTCTTGGACAGCAAGTAGTCATGACCATAAAACATTCCTTTCAAGTGTTTCAAGTGTGAAAAAAGAACAGAATGTGATTTGTGAAATCACCAATCGCACACAATCTTTATCTGAGCCTCCACAGTCAAAAAGCATTTGTGTTTAATGTTCAATCAATTGCAGCTAAAAAATATATAACCATGTCCTCGTAAAATGTTTAAATCTAGTCAAATACATTCCCTGTGAAGCTGTAAATGGAGAGGAGTTCCAAACTAAGGGAACCAGAAAGGGGAGCCAATATTTCTTTTGACAGAAGTCAGGCAGTATTCACAAACATGGACAGGACTATCAAATGTGTGCATAGTACTGAGCCCCAAACAGACACAAAATAGGCCAAAATTAATTAAATTAAAATGAATCAAAAATGTAACATTTCCCACACATCATACATCATGAATCATGCTTTAAATCAGACTAAACAAAACTTTACTCAGAAATTCCAGAAGTCACCTAGATGATCTCACTCAGTTTGGTGATGTCATCACTAGTAATAGTGCCGTGAGTAAGGTTATGTCTGTTGGTTGCTGTCTGGCTATAGATACATAGCTTACTCATTAAAAATAGTCAACCTTGTATGGGTCTGATGACCCTGGGTTTTAGCTTTGAAGTAAATTTTACTCATCTATGTGTTAAAGATGCATCATTGTGTATCACAGAATTGCATACAATTGGAATTGCTTTGTATTTGTCACAGCTTTGTGTGACATGGTGACACACTACAACAATACAATGAGACATTTGTACTGTAAGATAATATTCAACTTCCTTTTTCAAGCTGAATTCATCATAAAATCTAAGCAGGAACACAATGGAGAAAAATCTTTGTAGGGTATAACAGAGTTTGAGAAAAAAAAGCAGCAAAAAGAGGGGAAGAAGATCCCCCATCATGTCTTTACTATCATGACTACGTGAATAAAAACAAGACAGATGTGTACTGATATACTGTATACCAGAGGTGGGATCAAGTTGTTTTGCAAGTCACAAGTCTCAAGACTTTGCACTCAAGTCCCTGTTCAAATCCCAAGTCAAGTCTCAACTCCGAAACTTTGATTTTCAAGTCCTAAACATGTCATAATTGGTACTTTATCAAAGTAATGCCATTTTAACGAAAGAGTAATAATATATTAAATGTACATCAGTCATGAATGCTTTTAAAACAAAACAAATGTGACTGAACTTATTCATAAAAAAGTAGAAATTGTAATTTCATAGCATATAGGGTTAATAACCAGTAACCTACCACAACAATGAGTTTTCTATGTCTTTGTTCTGTCTTGTATTTAGCTCATCTAATACTGGAAAAATGTCTGTATAGTTTTCTTTTCAAAAACTGGCTTGAGGGAAAGTATCAAATCTTTTCCAGTAAAAAGGTTCAAATCCAAGTGAGGTTATGAGTCAATGGTGTTTAAGTCCAAGTCAAGTTGCAAGTCTTTTTCGATTTTGCCAAGTGGAGTCTAAAGTCATAAAATTTGAGAGTGGAGTCCAAGTCATGTGACTCAGGTCCACACCTCTGCTGTATACACAACCTATGTGGCTCCGCAAATGTCACGTCTGCACAACTGACAATGAGTAACTCTAAGTGAATGAAAACAAGGTAAATATTTACAGAGTAAAGACAGAAACAAGTGCCTTAAGGTCATAAGTAGTGTGAACAGAGTTTGTCTGTCAATATATACGCTTCATTCTTGTTGTTAATGTTGTATCCACAGTAATTAAGTGTATTTGTGGCTCCAACTGTAAACGTACTTATCAGCCAAATCACAAATAGAACATGTTTTTTGTGGGCTCTGTCATCTCTCCTTTATTGTCATTAATTGTAAAACTGAAAAAAAAAAATTGTAATCACCAACACCTACGAAGTGAGAAATGCGTGTGAGAATTCATTAATGGTTTCTTAAATTCATGAATTCAAATTATGTGGATGCAGGTGTTTTAACGGCTCAAGCACTTGCGAGTAATGACAAGTCATCCTGACATTAACGCAGCATTATTGCAGCTGTACAAGCGTTTAGCAATGTTACATGGTGTTTTTGTTACAAATGGAAATGGGTACTGATAATACTACTGACATTAACTTTTACGTCTGTATGCCCCCATAAAACACAAAGAAGGAATTATGGTTGCATCTTCTGAATTCATATGATAATTATATGTATTGCATTTACATTTTTTTTTTGACTAGTTTTAATGTCTATGGTTTTAATGACTATGGTCCAAATATGTTATAAGTGAGGTTCCAATAAATGCTTTAAAAATGCTTTAAGAGAAATGTGTAGCAGATCAAAGAGTACAATGAGAGACCGACATCAGTAAACATTTCATGACTCAGTTTTACAGCTGGCATTGTGTAAATATCTGTCTTTTATGTGTTTTTACTACTGGTGTAATATGTAAATGTATAAATATATTTTTATCTTTGAGTACATTTCTGCTATCTGATCCTTCCTCGTCTGTCTGGTTAGAAAATTATGCTGACGCAAGACAGGAAATATCTTTAATTGATTCTACAGTTTGATTTCTAATGAATGTGTTTGAAGCTTGATATCTGACACCACACCTCAGCCGATAAGAATGCAGCTGTCACACAAACATTCCCATGAAGTTCAGATATGAGTCAACACGCATTTAAGCAATCTTGAAACTTCTGTCCTGGGATAAGGCGTAGGTGTGGTTTTGATTACTGGCTCTTTTGTGTTTGGAAAGCTAAGCTACTAATAGGAGGAAAGGAAGGAAAAGAGAGAAAACATTTTCAGTAATTGCTACAAAGCTCTCTGGACTGTACATTTTGGTGGTAAATGTAGAAAAGGTAAATGAGGTAAAGAAAAGAGGTAAATGTTTGACACACTTAAGTGAAACTTAAGGCTGTAAGGTGACTCCAGTAAACTGCAAATCAACTTATGCTGGCCTTATGCCTGAACACAAAGGATAATAAAAGAAACAAAAAGGGAAGATCTCCTCTAAGCAAATATACCAGCCACTTGCATATCTTACCAGCATTAACTGGTGGATGGGGCTAATTATGTACCCTGCGTAAAGCAGATCATAATAACATTTACTTTAAAGTTATTCATGTTGGTTATTTATTGTTATATGCACGACAGCTAAATATGACCAGTTGTTGGAAATGGAAATCTTAGATCTCAGGCTTCCTCTGATAACACTCACTATAAAGAAAATCACGCAAAAAAAAAAAAAAGGGAGTCTAAGAAATAAAATAGTGTGAAGTAGTTAGATATAGATTAAAATATAATATATAAAATACAAATATGATAATATATACTTGTGGTAGACAGTAATGAATAAACTTCAATGCGAACAGGGATGCTGTAAAGGTATATGCCTAATGAAAAGTTTGTCATTCAAAGTCTTCTTCAAGTCACCAGAGTCTGAACTTTTGAAACCCTTTCCACAACAGGACTCTACATGTTAATATGAAATGTGGGTCAGATAAGAGCAGTTGTTTTGTCTGTGTAAATAGAGACGCAGTGTTGACACGATAGCTTGTTCTTACCCTGGCTGGGACATGTGGGGGCAGGACGGTCCTCACGCCTCTTTTCACCTGATGGAGGACATGACATTGGGAAAACTGGGAGCTGTGGTGCCACACAGAAACCCAAGAGAAGGAAACACGGGACAGGGATGAGGATGAGAGGAAGCATGTGAGGGGAAAAATGAGATGTTTCTTATTAGAGTGATAGATTATGAGAGCTGATACTGCTAGACCTATTAAAGCTGCCAAAAACAATGTTTTGCTATTCAGGAATTCTGCATAACTCTTTTTTATACTATACAACATAATCATGTTGGTGTGAAAAGTTTTCTGAATCACCTCAAATTTATTCCACACATAAATGGATACACTATGGGTGTATAAACCATGATGCATTTTCAAAACTAGATCAGATGACTAATACACAAAAAAATGCATGTTAATCTAATCCAGCTTGCATAACATATTTTTCCATTATCTGTGTTTACAAAGTGTTCCCTCTAATATTTCCAGGCCTGGTGACGAGAGAGATATCAATTGTTCCGTCTGTTTTGGAGAAAAACAAAGATATTTGTTTAAATAAGTCTCAGAGGAAAATGTGGTTAAAGTTTCATTAATGGTTTCACTCTTTGGTTTGACTGATTTTTAGGCCACTTGGGGGCAGAACTGCACAACAAGCTGACAGACACCCAACCTTCACAAATTTTAATGAACTAACTGGTTTACATTGATTTCTTTAGTTGTTTTTTTTAAATACATTAATTTCATCTACTTGCAGATATTTCCCAAGACTGACCAGATACTGCACCTCAATGTGTCATTTCAAATTTCTTGACAATGTTGCTGATGTTCTGACTTGTTTTTCAGACTTGGCGGGCACAATTTGCTTCCATTGTAATCTGTCCTGATTTGCTCATAAAACTCGCTGGGTTGTCTAAATTGCCAGTTCCACAAGCCATGCAGGTGCTGTGGCATCTGTCCCCCCATAGAATAGCATTTCCATCCTGTTAAAATACATAGCCCTGTCTGTGGTCAGGTAAAGGAAAAAGGTTTGGTTCAGATTAGGTGGTTAGTCAAACAATAACTGCTTTTGATCCTTTCTGCCTCGATGGTCTGATCCCGGACTGCCGGACAAGCAAACTTTCTGTTGCTGCCATCCCCGTAGCTTTTCTCCTCCCTGTGACTAAACCCAGTTAGCGTAAGCTAACACAACAACAATAAGCTGTTGAACGGTCCCAGCAAACTCCCACTGACACCAAAATAACTTCATCAAACTTGTTAATAACCGTAAGGTAACATGCTATCAGTTTGCTCTGCTACTAATTGTGTGCAACTAGGCGGACTCTCAGAACAGTTTCTAGCATGGAGTTTACACTCCCTCGGGAGCAGCTTCAACCCATACAGTCTGTGGTGTGGTGAAGTCAAGCACAGTGTGGCAGTTCAGCGTGCTGAGATGCCGGCTAAACGTCCACATTATGGCTATACTACGTGACAATCCATTCATATTATGAGTATCAAATAAAGTACTGTATTGGTATCAGTATCACTTTAGGGTATGGTGTTATAATGTCTTTAAATGATACTGAGCCCTGACTCGCATAAAACACAGCATATAAGCGTGGTTCACGGTCACAAGAGCAAACATTCATTCATCGCAGACTTTTATTGCCTTAATGCACAATATTCCTGACCTTGACATTTTATCACCTTGTGGTCTGGTCTTCACCAATTCTCTAGAAAGAGCCCAGTCTCACTCCTCACTTATTTTTTCCTGGGAAAAAAGCAATTTTTGTTAGCTTTGCCAATGTTTTAATGTTGGTTTGGTTGTCTCAGAGTTTGAAGGATGTTGGAAAGCCTGACTTAGATGTAATGTGGTTGGATGTCAGGCCATGGAACAAATGTTTTTGGAGCCTGGGCTCACTCCGAAGTTGTCGAAATCCAGCACTTGGATAGTGACTTGGGGTGTCAGAAACCAGCAAAAAAAGGCATCCTTTAATGTCAGCATGATACGCAGCTGGTTGCCGTTTTAGTTTAACAGCGCCCAGTGGCATCAGGGGGAAATGCAGCGGGACAAGGATGAAATTTAAGGCGGCAAAAGTCCGATTGTGGTGGATAGGTCCGACAAACACTGACCTTTACCCAAGAGACTGGTGCTTGCATCCCGTATGATTCTACAGTCAAACCCTGTTCTTTTTTTTCTAAACCTAATCAAGTGTTTTCGTGGCCTAAACCCAACCACGTGCGTTTGTTGTTGAAGGAAAAAAAACATCAATCCGCGTTGTTGTATAGATGTAATTTATTTTGAAAGAGACTGTATGCAAACAGTAAATTTCCACTAAAGTGTATTTTGAAAGAAGACAATGCATGTAACAGGCAGAACATGACACAGCATCTCAGAACAACAACCAACGCAAAGTCAATGACCAAATATCAATATGTGACGAGGCTGAAGTGAGAATGTGTTGCTTACTCTGCCTGTCTGCTGTTTTGTGCTGTCTATAACGTGCAGTGGGTTTATCACAGCTTGTTTGCTGAGAACAGGTGAAAGCTGCTTCATGAGACAGGGTTGTTTGAGGTGAGAGAAAACCATAAACTAAATGTGCTATGATAGCAAAACAACCAACAGAAGGAGGCTAAAAAAAACTTTGTAAAGCAGTACAGTTGGGACCAACATCACATTACTCATCTGATTCACTGTTAATATGAAAATATTGATTAATCTCAAGAAAGCAATAAAACTGTGGCATACAAGATGTTTTTTATTTAACATATATGAATCATATCATATAGTATTCTATCAACTTTCTGTTCAACCCTTCAGTAAAATACAGAAAGTTCAGTGACCTCAACTTTATTAATTTAAGAAATCCTGATCAAATACTCGAAGAAAACACTTTACCAGTCATTAAATACCTTCTCAGAGCTCGTGGCAGGCAGCACGGGCAACAAGCCAATCCACCCCAAGGGCACACAGGCAGGAAATATCAAACCTTCGAGAGAGACTGAGAGAAAAATAAAAAAGAGAGTAGGAGAAAGAATCAGATTAGATTTTGAAATAAGGCAATGTCTAAGAGATAGTGCATGTGTGGCAGGAAATAGAAGATGAGTCCCAACCATTGCCCTGAAATGCTTCTTGGCATTTCCTTTCATATCTGTTCTAATAAATCTAAGAGACGTTTCTTCCAGAGCACCTTGCTCTAAGTGCAGACAAAGTAAACAACTGAGTGTCTGTATATTGTTGACATCATCACTGGCGCTGTAAGGTTTTTCAATGAATTACTGCCAAGACCTGACGAAGGAAAAAAAAGTTTGTGCAGGAAATCAAAGAGGTAGAAAGTGTTAGTTTGTAGATGCTTGAAATGAAGAAAAGATAATTTCTTGTGTGCATCTTATCTGAACAGAGACAGGCTGCAGACAGCTCTGTGTGCGTGTTATGCAGTACATAATGCAAGATACATCAGTTGAGCTTGCATGGTTCTCCTTTTAACATGGACTCATCTGTCTTTTACACTTGTCTCACACGCACAGTTTGCTCAACGCGGGGTGTAATATTGTGAGCGTTATGTCAAACATTTTCCATCCTACAAAGCACCTAACTACGATGCGCAGGAATGCATTGGAATGCAAACAAAACTCATGTTCTGAACCAGTACATCACGCTCTGATATTTTCTGCCATGCGGGAGATTTTTTTACTCAAATCCTGCAAGATGAAGAGAGGAGATATACAATCTTTAAGGTCACAACTGCTCCACCGAATGAAAATCTGCTTGAAGATTGTAGGTCAACCCTTGAGAAACTCTATGAGTCAGCTTACCGTAACAACATATTAGGTGTTGCCAACAACAATGTCTCTGACCTCAACAGTGAATGCAAAATGCTAATATCCAATCGAAGATACAGGGATATGGTAAGGTTAGGCAATCCTAAAACTAAATATAGTGCTTCAAACTACATCAAATGTAAGTTGAAAGGTCTTGAACTAGTTGCCTGTTAGATGTGTTAAATATTTGTCTGTTGATGTTGCAAATGCAGCTGCTGTGATGCAATAAAAAAATTCAGACCTCATATTCGTGCCATAAAAACTTTTGATCAAAGATTTTCTAAATTTAGTTTAACCACAAAGCTCATCAGAAAATCAAGGTAGCACACGCTCCCACTGAGTGCCCTGTGCAGCTGCTCAGGAGAGCACAGCCACATTCTCCATTGAAATTATGGCCTTGAAGTGAACAATGTTGGACTTTGGTATGAAACAGAGTATCAAGACTTAGCCACATGGTCCCAATTAGAAAGGACAACCATATAGACAGGACTGCTTTTATGTCAACACTGGACTAGTATACATACAGCCCTATATGGGATCATTTAGTGTTAACAACTGTTGTTGGCTGTCTATTTAACTTATATAATGCTGCTGCAAGGCATAAATGTTTAAAAATGCGCTTAAGGTGTGAGAAAATTATTTTAACCCACTGAAACTGGGGTTTTTCATTAGTAAGGCTAGGTGATATGGTTGAAATGATCACATTGATGAATATCACGACATGACAAATGTATGCAAAAAATCAAATATAAAATATTCACATGTGTAAAACAAAGATATCAAAATTTAATACGATAATTTAACCAGAAAGCAACAGAAAAATGAATATATTTCAGAGGACAAAGCTACATTGCCATGTTGTTTTCCACTGCCTGAAGTGAGCTGTTTCTTTTATAGAACAGTTACTAAGTATGGAAATGTTAAACTTATAGACACATTTAAATTTATGCCATTTTTATAAACATATTCAGAACGCATTCATAAAGAACTCAAAACAGGCCGTTCTGGCTGCTGCACAAAGTGCACAAGGCAGTGGCTATGCGATGTACCAGCTTCTTTTTTTGTTGTTTTTCTTTACTCGTAGATTGACTTCAACATTTGGCTATGTATTTATATAAATCTGTATATTGCCATTATTGTGCAACCACTGAAAAACTTTCCTCGTAGGCTTGCTCTTTTTGTTAAGTAGACGTGCGTCAACTGTGGCGAGTACGTTGCTCTACTTTCTCTGATTTATGGTTACCAATAACTCTGTTTTTTTCCATTTCATTGACCTCATTTTTACATATCTCTGCATGCTGACTTTTAGGTTCAGCAAATTTCTACAAAACATGCTCTTCTCAATTCACTTCCCCACAGCTTAGGCCACCACAAAGGTCAAAGTTAACTTTAAAGGTTTCTCACCCATTGTTGAAAATTGGGACAAATCATGTCCTACCAAAAAACAACCTTAAATTATAACTTATCAATACACTAATTTAGTTTCTGGGGTGAAACGAAATTTTAGTAGTATTTATATGTACGAAATAAATATGATTTCTAAAATTTTTGATCCGCTTTTATTTTTTCTATCTTCTAAACTTGCCCTGAGCCCGAAAACAGCCTTGTCCCAGACAAGAATGCACAACCTCAAACAGTCAAAAAACTATGTTAAAAGCCTTCAAAATCCAAAATTTACAGTATGTACTGATACCATCAGTGTAAAAATGTACTGCTATAATCATATTTGTTTTAAAATATATTTTTTGAGAAAATGTAAGCCCTTTAAATAAGCCTTCCAGATTTTTGTCAGCTCCATCTGATTTCTACAAAAACAGATTTTAATCAGGTATAAAAGGGGATGGCTATATCCTAAGGACTCCTGTCTATCTTCCTGGTAAATGCTGCTCATGTACTGGACAACAGGTCGACTCAATAGCCCTTGAACATCAAAACTAAATAAGAATTATGGTTTAAAAATCAGTATTTTTATCAGCATTACAGGAACCCTTAGCAGCTATGAAAAATAAAACGGCTACTCACTACAGCTGCTGTGAAATAAAAAAATACATCCCTTTTATTCAACTCCATCAGATCTTACCTCTGCCATCCATTATGTATGATATTTCTGTAAAACTTAAATCAGTGGCACCCATTACGAGGTTTCATACACAAGACTTTGATTTTAAAAATATTTTTCCCAGCCTAATTGAAGAGTAAAAATAAAATAAAATTTTAAAAAAGTAAGGTTTTGTCCCAATTCTCAAAAATGAGTGCTCTATATAATAGAAGTTTGTTGACTAGCTAGTTAACTAATTAGCTAGTTAGTTACTTGTTACTAGCTTACCAGTTTTTATGGTTAGGAGGCTACATGGAGCGATACGGTATTGTGTAAGGGAATTAAAATTAGGTGTCACTGCCATTATATATGGTTTTGTTTGATTTGACATATGTGTTTTATGAGGAGAGATACGCATGAGAAGTCCTCATTTAACTTTTGAGTCCATTTCAAGGCCATAGTTTGTGGTGTTGTAGTATTAGATTGTATATGTTGTAAGACGTTCCTACAATGTATTAGATGTGGTTCTACATTTTTTTCCTCACAGACACAAAGGTACAAGAACAAGCAACATTCAAAGCTATTAATGTGTTTCTGTAAAGCAGATAAATCCACCAAAGAGCACACCCCTTCAATTCTCAAGTAATTCTCTGAAATGCATGCGGTTCTATACCACATCGCTATTTTCGTTTGAGTTTCTTATCTACACTATGCATCTGCTGTTTACTTCCTTTTTGCTTCTATAAAATACAAACAAAAGTCTATCATCTGTTATCTTAATGCCTCAGCAGATGTGTCAGTGTTATTATTCATCTCTCTACCTTGAAAAGAGGCTTCAAGATACCTGTAGGTGAATAAGTGGAATTATTTTGTCGTCTTAAACAGGAACAGTACGCAACATTTTTGTGGCAGGAAAGCAATGTTGCAATAATTATTAAACCACCGCTGTGGTCAGAGGCGCAATACACCAGGTGTCTAAATGCTCTTACTGTGTTTAGACATGTGGTTTGTTGCAGAATCTATGCGGCATTGCTCATTTGTGCAATATCACACTTTGTCTGGAACAGAGCGTGACAAAGTGGTAAAACTTTGTGATGCTCGCAACTTCACTTTCAGCAGACTTCACTTGTTGAACAAAGATTTTAAAAGAAGAATTCTGTCCGTCAAGTTTTCTCTAAAACATCTACATGTTGAAATGTATAAATACAGTTGAATCCCAGGACTAGAACTTACATTAATGATGTTTTACTATTTATCATCTTATAAAGACTGTTTGTCAAAGGCGTAAAAGGGTATTTGAGTCCAACTAGAGAAACCTTCAACACCTGGGACGGTTGAGAAATCATTTCACCGCTGTTTGCAAATCAGTAAGTACTTCTAGTTCTTCCCTTCCCGCCATGTTTCAAAGAGGATGTGATTGAGAAAGATTTCTTCAACCTTGGCATCATGCCACCACGATTTAGACATGATTGATGATAAATACTTCTCCTGAACTGCTGAGTATTGCAAAAAACTGATACATTTTCAAAAAATGTTTCAGAAGAGTGGAGAAAAACTATGTTCAATTAAGTCACATCCAGTCATATGAATTTGACTTAACTTAATCAACGTAATGCAATTTCTTCATTATGGATAACTATACACAAGCACCATTTCCTGCTGCACTTTTTTCCTGGCTTAAAGGAAAACAGCCAAATGATCATTTTTATTTCAATAACTCATGTTAGGTTGAATTTGTAAGGAAAACTTGTTTTTCTCACGTGCCTTCAGTGAACAAAGAATCCAAAAACGGTCTTGAGGAACTGAATGCATTGGGACCATGTTTAACACCTCACGCAACTTGTGCATTATAATCCAAGTCTCATTTATAACCACTCTCATTTAGCACTCCCCAAACAGTCAGTCCTTTTTGGCGGGGAAGTGAGCGCAGAGTGAAGCTTTAGGCCAAGACACACCAAAGCAACATAAAAAAAAACTAGTGGCGACAAAGGGCCGATGTTGCATCGCCTCACCTCGCCTGGGTCTAAGCCAAAAAGTCGCACCTGACCTCTCCGCAAAGACTAAAGTCAACTGGCATGTATGTTCGGTGCCTCCATGAGAGGAAATAACTCCCCATACGAGCAGGTTGGTGGTCTGTATTTGTAATTAAAAACAGGAAACCAGGAGACCAACAGGAATGTTGAAAGAACAAAGGATATTTACTGTGTGCTAGCAAACAATACCACAAACCATCACGAACCGTTCCTGTTAAAGAGCTCAATGGCTATGTTCCTCTTCTCATGGACTGAGCTGAACTGCCAACCAGAGTGACCGCTGACAGGCTCCATCATCTCCAACGCTGATTCAACATAATGAATTGGCCAAAATGGAAAAAAAAAAGAAAAAAAAAAGCAGCCAACAAGGGCCAACTCATGCCAATGGTGCGGGACAAACTGCAAAAACTAGAGCTATAGATGCTCATTGACAGCCTGACAGTAACCAGTGGCCATCGGTCTATAATCTCTTCAAAGCCAAACCCTATTGATTTCACCTTGCTGAACATGGGAGCGACTGGTCTACAACTGCTTCAATCAGTTAGTGTGTGTAACACTGGGAGGGCAACTGATAAACAAATGGTCATTTGGGGGGTTGAAGCATACCTTTAACCTCATTCCCATTAATCATGATTTAAACTTGAAGGCATGTAATGTAGCTTCTGTAATCACAATAAGTGGCATGCAGTACCAACTATATTCTGTACAAGCTTTTTGTTCTTCGGGCTCTTTGTCCTACAGTGTCTGTGTAAAATGATCTTGTACCAACAGAACTCTTTGTAGCATTTTCCTTGAAGGACAAATTTTCCTAGTCCTTGTCAACATTTCCAAAAATAAAGCTAGACAAGTGCAGGCATGATGGTTTCGTAGGCACAGCCAGCTGAGGAATTTCACAAGCATTTCCCCTCCTGGAAAACACCTTAAATGGACAATTTGCCCATTGTGACTTTATATGTAATACAGAAACTGAAAAGAGCATGTCACCTTCTCTTAACAGTCACCTGCTTCATCAGAAGTGCAGTGAAACTTGTTGTTTTAAGACGTTCTAAAGGGGAGAGTTGAAACCAGCATCCTCTATGCTGTGAATCTGAGCCAGTTAAGCCCATCTCTTTAAACCACACCTCCACTCACAACAACTTCTTCCTCTCTGAGGAATCAGACGCAGCCTCACATAAAAAGGGCTAACACACTCACTGAGACAGGGTGTTTTCTCTGCTCTCTATTCAGCGCTTTTTTTTCAATTCATGCTGGGTTTACAGTGCGTGTCTCCTCAGCATGTTTTGGCACGGCCAGCCAGGTCATGATAGAGCTCCAGAATAACTGTACGGCTCTCAGAAGGGGACTGTTGAATTTGACGGATCAGAGTGAGAAGGGGAATCGGTGCCTGTGGAGAGAAGATTCTGGGTCAGAGGCAGCTACAACCACCTCCAAAAACGAAGGATTTGACTTTGTGATGCCTGCTTGGAAACACCTTTAACCCTTATCCTTCCTACTGTTTTAGTATTACATAAAATAGGACTACTTTGACTACTGTAAAAGAAGTGCTTCTTTCAGGAAGGTTATGTACAACCAGCGAAACATGTCTGTAGATCCACTCATTGACCACTGCAAAACACCTAATAATGTCACATACCAAATCCTCTCCTGGGTGATGGCTGGAGAGTTCGCCCTGGGTCTACCGCTCAACCTGTCGGTCCTCTACATCTTCATCTTCAGGTATGAGAAAACACAATCTCTCTATCACTGCCTTTTCCCCTATTTTCTGAAAGTGCTCAAAAGTAAAATGTAGATTAGAGTGGTCAGTGGGAATTCAGAGAAAGTATTCAGAGATGGAAACTCTCAACTTAGCCAAAAAGTTGAACATGATAATTAATGTTTGTACAACTCATCGGCTGAGAATTTCCACATGCCTCACTGGGTGATTTAAAACTTGATAACACAAAAGGGTCAGTGAAGTCACTTGGCAGCAGCCTTAATAAGTCCAGATGATTTTAAGCTACCAGTTCTTTTTATAACCTGAATTAATTTTCTCATTAAAATGGTCAGATGTTGGTGGTGAGCATGTCACCTCCTGTGATCAGCTGAGGTTGTGTCTTAATTCAGTGAATGCTGTGACACATTTTCAGTACCACTGAAGTTTCATGACTGCTAGGAAGAAATCCTTAAAGATGCATGCTCACACCAGTGAGTATAAGAGGGAGGCAGTGAGAACATCCTGTTTGGATTCTCATGTGTTGGCAAAATCTGTTTATTAACAGGGAATTTCACCAATGGAAAACACCGACCTTATCTAAACCCTTGCACACATTCCCAAAGTGTGTCGTTTAGGTTGCATAGGATTCATGCACCTAATTTCAAATTGCTGTAATAAGGAAAGAAATATTTGAAATGCTGTGGTGATTTCAAAATCCAAATTTCGGATGCTACTTTAAAATGGAAAACACGTGTAGCGATGTTAGTTCTTTTTATAGTTGCATCACTTGTGAACCAAATCATATTTACCCCTGGTGAATTCTTTTTTTCACAGAGTGCTTTATAAACAAGATGAGCTGTGTGTGTGTGTGCTAATCTTGGCCAAGTTGTTCAGCAGTCTGATCAGATTTTGATCCTGATTGGACAAAATCTTGAAAATGTGTTGTTTAAAAGAGGAGACGGATTCTGAAATTGGATTAAATAATGTAAAGTGAAAGAGTAGGTAGACACTAAGATACCTACAGTATTAAGACTCAGTAAAGTAAAAGAAAAATAAAATGAAAAATTTTGTCCCCATAAATGAATCCCCCAAAACGCTGTAAATATAAAACAGAAATTACTTAACTTTTACTTTCATGTATCACTTTATAAGTAGAGCCTGACAGATACTGGATTTTTGAGGCGGATGCCAATACTGATATTAGGAAGTGAAAAATTCTGATACTAATATCAGCCATAACACATATACATAATATATAAATAAAAAACACACAAATTTTACAGTTTAACAATAAGATTTACAGTTAAAAACAACATCTGTGGGGCGTCGGTGGCTTAGTGGTAGAGCAGGCGCCCCATGTACGAAGGCTATCGCCGCAGCGGCCC